>JAUIMM010001164.1:1072500-1272283 GCA_031769625.1 Taudactylus pleione
GTTGATGTGTGTGTTATGCCGCAACTCTCTGGAAGTGACATCACTGACAACAGTGGGAGGGGTCAGAGTTCCCACCAACTGTCATAACATGACATCATTTTTATCACTTTTCAGCTTTATATTTATATTATATATACTGTATATATATATATATATATATATATATATATATATATGCATATAAGTACAAAGCATGTGTACGTATTTATGTATGCATGTGATGTTTTTGCCAAAAGTAAATATTCCATACTATTCATATTTATGTGAATAATTAGCATTTGAATTAGAGTTTAGAAATAATCTTAATGTAGCAATGCATTGCCTTTATTGTACAATGTCTTCTTGCCTGGTTGGAGGAACACGATTATCAAACAAAAAGCAATTTTTAATAACTGTTCTGGAAATGTGAATGTGTTGATAAAACAAGCAAATAACTTTCACAGATGAATTCATAACAACTACAGAGAACTAATTGCCTGAAGCATTCCTGCTGCAAAGTTTTATTTATTTATTCCTACTTGTAAGATCTGTGGGTTTCGGTGAATATGTCCATAGATAAACTATAATAAAAGTTCTCTTCTTTTACCTGATAATGCTTTTGTTTGTGATCTCTTCACAGGGGCCGGTGTGTTCTTCCTCTCTTGTACAGAAGGCGATCAGATCAGTTTCCTCTTTGACTGCATCGTCCGTGGCATCTCCCCAACAAAAGGCCCTTTCGGGCTGCGCCCAGTGCTCCCAGGTTAACATAAGAAATACAAAGTAACATTGCCAAGTGGTTTCCAGACTTTGTGGACTAGCTACAATGTGGAACATATGAAAACCGCACTGCCCATTCCCATACTGTAGATTACTCAGGAAGGCAACATGTTGCATTTTCAGTCCATATCTCTGTGAGTGGTGTGAGAATGGCCAGGGGCAGAACTATGGGAGACAATGGAGGCACCTACTGCCGGGCTCCAGCTCTGAAGGGGCACCTCCTCCATTGGCCACAACATATTCACCCCACTTAGGGCTGTAAGTATGTACCCGGAGTGTACCGTCACGGCTGCCCAAAAACGAGTGGAGAGCTCCATGTCAGACCATCAGCTGCCACCTACATCTATCTATAGCCTGTCAGCAAGCGAATAGCTACATTACAGTGTCAGCGACTGTGATGGGTGGGGGGGGGGGGGGGCACCAAAATTTAACTTGCCTCCGGGCATCTGGGATGAAGTTACACCACTGAGAATGGCACATGTCCTAATGTACTGATCATTGCTATAAACCTCCTCTATGGCTACCTGCAGTTTGGAGTGGATTTAGGGGCATATGTATCAAAGCTTGATGTGAGAGAAAATGGTGAAATATATATCACCAACCAATCAGCTTCTAACTAACATTTTGCAGGCTGTGTTTAAGAAATTATAGTTTGGAGCTGATTGGTTGTTGATATATATTTCACAATTTTATCTCACATCAAACTTTGATACATATTTATTTTAGGGGTGTGCACCGGCCACTTTTCGTGTTTTGTGTTTTGGTTTTGGATCTGGATCTTTCTTCGTGTTTTGGATCTGGATTGGTTTTGCCAAAACCACCCTTCCGTGTTTTGGGTTCTGGGTTTTGTGTTTTGGATCTGTATTTTTTTTTTAAAAAGCATAAAAACAGCTAAAATCACAGAATTTGTTGGTTTCTCTGCTCCTATGCTATTATTAACCTCAATAACCTTAATTTCCACTAATTTCCAGTCTATTCTGAACACCTCACACCTCACAATAGTGTTTTCATGTCCAAAAGGTTGCACCGAGGTAGCTGGATGACTATGCTAAGCGACACGAGTGGGCGGCACAAACACGTGACCCATCTAGGAGTGACACTGCAGTGGCAGACAGGATGGCAGTTAGAAAAACTAGGCCCCAAACTGTACATAATGCAAAGAAAAAAAAGAAGTGCAAGATGGAATTGTCCTTGGGCCCTCCCACCCACCCTTATGTTGTATAAACAGGACATGCACACTTTAACAAATCAATCATTTCAGCGCCAGGGTCTGCCACACAACTGTGGCTGAAATGATTGGTTCGTTTGGGCCCCCACAAAACAAGCTGGAAATTAATGTGTCCCTGCACAAACTGGCTCTACGGAGGCAAGATGTCATCCTCATCCTCCTCATCCACCGATTCCTCACCCTCTTCAGTGTGTACATCCTCATCCTCACAAAGTATTAACTCGTCCCCACTTGAATCCACCACCACAGGTCCCTCTGTACCTTCTGGAGGCTGGTCTCCCTGGAAGAGCTGATAATTCATTTTGATGAACATCATCTTCTCCACATTCTGTGGAAGCAACCTCCTACGTCTTTCGCTGACAAGGTTCCCGGCTGCACTAAACACTCTTTCGGAGTACACACTGGAGGGGGGGCAACGCAGGTAAAATAGAGCCAGCTTGTACAGGGGCCTCCAAATTGCCTCTTTTTCCTGCCAGTACAGGTATGGACTGTCTGACATGCCTACTTGGATGCTGTCACCGATGTAATCCTCCACCATTCTGTCAATGGTGACAGTATCATATGCAGTGACAGTAGACATGTCAGAAATTGTTGCCAGGTCCTTCAGTCCTGACCAGATGTCCAAACTTGGTCCTGCCTGCCCTGCATCACCGCCAGCGGGTTGCTTAGGATACCTAAGTTTTTTCCTGGCAGCCCCAGTTGCGGGAGAAAATGAAGAAGGAGCCGTTGACGTGTCACGTTCCGCTTCAGCTGACAGTGTGTTCACCAGCAGGTCTTTGCACCTCTGCAGGCTTGTGTCGGCCGGAAAGAGAGACACCACATAGGCTTTAAACCTAGGATCAAGCACGGTGGCCAAAATGTAGTGGTCTGATTTCAACAGATTGACCACCCTGGAATCCTGGCAAAGCGAATGAAGGGCTTCATCCACAAGTCCCACATGCCGAGCGGAATCGCTCCGTCTTAGCTCCTCCTTCACTTTCTCCAGCTGCTTCTGCAAAAGCCTGATGAGGGGAATGACCTGACTCAAGCTGGCTGTGTCTGAACTGACTTCACGTGTGGCAAGTTCGAAGGGCTGGAGAACCTTGCACAACACGGAAATCATTCTCCACTGCGCTTGAGTCAGGTGCATACCCCCTCCTTTGCCTATGTCATAGGTGGATGTATAGGCTTGTATGGCCTTTTGCTGCTCCTCCATCCTCTGAAGCATATAGAGGGTTGAGTTCCACCGCGTCACAACCTCTTGCTTCAGGTGATGGCGGGGCAGGTTCAAGAGTGTTTGCTGGCGCTCCAGTCTTCGGCACGCAGTCGCTGAATGGCGAAAGTGGCCAGAAATTTTTCGGGCCACCCAAAGCGTCTCCTGCACGCCCCTGTCGCTTTTCAGAAAATTCTGCACCACCAAGTTTATTGTGTGAGCAAAACATGGGACGTGCTGGAATTTGCCCAGATGTAATGCCCGCACAATATTGGTGGCGTTGTCAGATATCACAAATCCCCAGGAGAGTCTAAGTGGGGTAAGCCACTGGGCGATGATTTCCCTCAGTTTCTCTAAGAGGTTGTCGGCGGTGTGCCTCTTACTGAAACCGGTGATACACAGCGTAGCCTGCCTTGTAACGAGCTGGCGTTTCTGAGATGCTGCTACTGGTGACGCTGCTGCTGTTGCTGCGTAAGGTGATACATCTACCCAGTGGGCTGTCACAGTCATATAGTCCTTAGTCTGCCCTGTTCCACTTGTCCACATGTCCGTGGTTAAGTGGACATTGTGTACAACGGCATTTTTCAGGACACTGAGGACACTTTTTCTGACGTTTCTGTACAGTCTCGGTATCGCCTGCCTAGTGAAGTGGAATCTAGACGGGATTTGGAACCGGGGACACACTACCTCCATCAATTGTCTAAATCCCACTGCACTAATGGCGGATACCGGACGCACGTCTAACACCAACATAGCAGTCAAGGCCTCAGTTATACGTTTTGCTTCAGGATGACTGCTGTCGTACTTCATCCTCCTCGCTAAGGACTGTTGGAGGGTCAATTGTTTAGTAAAAGTAGTGGTGTTCCTACTTCCTCTCTGGGATGATGAACGACTCCCAGCAGCAGCAACAGCAGCAGCGGCAGCAGTAGGCGTAGCAATGCAGGATCCTCCAGAGGAATCCCGGATAGGAGAGTCAGTCATGCCAGTGACATGGCCTGCAGGACTACTTCCGATCCTGACTAAGGAGGAAATTGACGAGGAGGGAGTTGATGGTGTGGTTTGCAGGCGCTTGGATACAACAGGACAACGGGATTTAGGTGTCCCTGGACTGCTTACGGTCTTAGCCAAAGTTTCTGAACTTGACAGTAACTTTTTATGAACGCGCTGCAGGTGCCGTATAAGGGAGGATGTTCCTAGGTGGTTGACGTCCCTACCCCTACTTATTTCACCTTTACATATGGTACATATGGCAAGACAGTTGTTGTCCGGATTTGGATAGAAATATTGCCAGACCAAAGAGGTGGAATGTTTGGTCTTCTGCCCAGGCATGACCGTGATGGGCTTTTTCATCCCACGGACAACAACTGTCTCCCCCGGAGCCTGATTTAAACAAACCACATCACCATCAGAATCCTCCTCGCCAACTTCCTCCTCAGCGCCAGCTACACCAGTATCCTCATCCTGTTGTACTTCAACAGTGACATCTTCAATTTGCATATCAGCAAGTGGACTGTGGGTGCTCCTTTCAGCACTTGCAGGGGGCGTGCAAATGGTGGAAAGAGCCACCTCTTCCCGTCCAGTGCTGGGAAGGTCAGGCATCGCAACCACCACCACACTTGGACTCTCCTTGGGGATTTGTGATATCTTCTTAGAAAGCACAGTTCTTCGCTGTGCTTTTGCCAGCTTAACTCTTTTGATTTTTTTAGTGGGAGGAGGGCTTCCATCGTCATGTGAAGCTGAACCACTAGTCATGAACATACTAGGGATCGACCTTAGCCGTTCCTTGCCACTCCGTGTCGTAAATGGCATATTGGCAAGTTTACGTTTCTCTTCAGCTGATTTAAATGTCTTTTTCAAGGTCATTTTCCTGAACTTTGCCATTTGGGATTGTATGTGCCCTCTACTATGACATTGGGCATCGGCCTTGGCAGACGACGTTGATGGCATGTTATCGTCTATGTCATGACTAGTGGCAGCAGCTTCAGCACTAGGAGGAAGTGGTTCTTGATCTTTCTCTATTTTATTTTTATCGGAGAAAGTTTGGTCCTCCATTTATGTTATATCGATTTGATATATACGTGCGGCTAAACACAGAAAATATTTTTTTTTTTGGTTTGGACTGGAGTGTACTTTGTGGGTTACAGCACCCTTTAACGGTCAAGCCAGCCGGCCCTTTACTTATGACACAGGCGCACTCTTGGCACTACTTTGTTGATGCACGTGCGGCTACTGCGCACACAATTCACAAACACAGAAAATAATTTTTTTTTGGTTTGGACTGGAGTGTACTTTCGGGGGTTACAGCACCCTTTAACGGTCAAGCCAGCCGGCCCTTTACTTATGACACAGGCGCACGCTTGGCACTACTTTGTTGATGCACGTGCGGCTACTGCGCACACAATTCACAAACACAGAAAATAATTTTTTTTTGGTTTGGACTGGAGTGTACTTTCGGGGGTTACAGCACCCTTTAACGGTCAAGCCAGCCGGCCCTTTACTTATGACACGGGCGCACGCTTGGCACTACTTTGTTGATGCACGTGCGGCTACTGCGCACACAATTCACAAACACAGAAAATAATTTTTTTTTGGTTTGGACTGGAGTGTACTTTCGGGGGTTACAGCACCCTTTAACGGTCAAGCCAGCCGGCCCTTTACTTATGACACAGGCGCACGCTTGGCACTACTTTGTTGATGCACGTGCGGCTACTGCGCACACAATTCACAAACACAGAAAATAATTTTTTTTTGGTTTGGACTGGAGTGTACTTTCGGGGGTTACAGCACCCTTTAACGGTCAAGCCAGCCGGCCCTTTACTTATGACACAGGCGCACGCTTGGCACTACTTTGTTGATGCACGTGCGGCTACTGCGCACACAATTCACAAACACAGAAAATAATTTTTTTTTTGGTTTGGACTGGAGTGTACTTAGGGGGTTACAGCACCCTTTAACGGTCAAGCCAGCCGGCCCTTTACTTATGACACAGGCGCACGCTTGGCACTACTTTGTTGATGCACGTGCGGCTACTGCGCACACAATTCACAAACACAGAAAATAATTTTTTTTGGGTTTGGACTGGAGTGTACTTTCGGGGGTTACAGCACCCTTTAACGGTCAAGCCAGCCGGCCCTTTACTTATGACACAGGCGCACGCTTGGCACTACTTTGTTGATGCACGTGCGGCTACTGCGCACACAATTCACAAACACAGAAAATAATTTTTTTTTGGTTTGGACTGGAGTGTACTTTCGGGGGTTACAGCACCCTTTAACGGTCAAGCCAGCCGGCCCTTTACTTATGACACAGGCGCACGCTTGGCACTACTTTGTTGATGCACGTGCGGCTACTGCGCACACAATTCACAAACACAGAAAATAATTTTTTTTTGGTTTGGACTGGAGTGTACTTTCGGGGGTTACAGCACCCTTTAATGGTCAAGCCAGCCGGCCCTTTACTTATGACACAGGCGCACGCTTGGCACTACTTTGTTGATGCACGTGCGGCTACTGCGCACACAATTCACAAACACAGAAAATAATTTTTTTTTTGGTTTGGACTGGAGTGTACTTTGGGGGTTACAGCACCCTTTAATGGTCAAGCCAGCCGGCCCTTTACTTATGACACAGGCGCACGCTTGGCACTACTTTGTTGATGCACGTGCGGCTACTGCGCACACAATTCACAAACACAGAAAATAATTTTTTTTTTGGTTTGGACTGGAGTGTACTTTCGGGGGTTACAGCACCCTTAACGGTCAAGCCAGCCGGCCCTTTACTTATGACACAGGCGCACGCTTGGCACTACTTTGTTGATGCACGTGCGGCTACTGCGCACACAATTCACAAACACAGAAAATAATTTTTTTTTGGTTTGGACTGGAGTGTACTTTCGGGGGTTACAGCACCCTTTAACGGTCCAGCCAGCCGGCCCTTTATTTATGACACAGGCGCACGCTTGGCACTACTTTGTTGATGCACGTGCGGCTACTGCGCACACAATTCACAAACACAGAAAATAATTTTTTTTTTGGTTTGGACTGGAGTGTACTTTCGGGGGTTACAGCACCCTTAACGGTCAAGCCAGCCGGCCCTTTACTTATGACACAGGTGCACGCTTGGCACTACTTTGTTGATGCACGTGCGGCTACTGCGCACACAATTCACAAACACAGAAAATAATTTTTTTTTTGGTTTGGACTGGAGTGTACTTTCGGGGGTTACAGCACCCTTAACGGTCAAGCCAGCCGGCCCTTTACTTATGACACAGGCGCACGCTTGGCACTACTTTGTTGATGCACGTGCGGCTACTGCGCACACAATTCACAAACACAGAAAATAATTTTTTTTTTGGTTTGGACTGGAGTGTACTTTCGGGGGTTACAGCACCCTTAACAGTCAAGCCAGCCGGCCCTTTACTTATGACACAGGCGCACGCTTGGCACTACTTTGTTGATACACGTGCGGCTACTGCGCACACAATTCACAAACACAGAAAATAATTTTTTTTTGGTTTGGACTGGAGTGTACTTTCGGGGGTTACAGCACCCTTTAACGGTCAAGCCAGCCGGCCCTTTACTTATGACACAGGCGCACGCTTGGCACTACTTTGTTGATGCACGTGCGGCTACTGCGCACACAATTCACAAACACAGAAAATATATTATTTTTTTAGCACTTGGGGGGAGCACCCCTGATGGACAGAGCACCCCCTGGACAACACTACAGCACTCCTTTAGGACTGGGACACTGCACAGGACTTTGGAGTGGACACAGCCCCTATGGAGAACTGACTGCACAACACAGTCCAGCCAGCCCCTATGGACTTTGAAGTAGTGGACACAGCCCCTATTAACAACAGCAGCACAACACAGCCAGCCCCTATGGACTTTGAAGTAGTGGACAACAGCAGCACTACACTACACTACACTACACAGCCCTAACTCCCACCCTCCCTCTTCACTGTCCACAGCCGAGTGAGAAAATGGCGCCGACGCGGGTACCTTATATAGGATCCAAAACCCGCGAGACTCGGAAGGCGGGATGATGACGTTTTGCCTCGATTTCAGATCCGAGTCAGGCGGGAAAAGTCGAGCCTGACTCGGATCGGACTCGGATCGGGGGGGCTCGGGGGGGTTCGGATTTCAGAAATCCGAACCCGCTCACCCCTAATTTATTTATTTTATTTATTAACAGCTTCTTATATAGCGCAGCATATTCCGTTGCGCTTTACAATTGTAAACATTAATAGAACAAAACTGGGTAATAACAGACAGATATATAGGTAGGAAGGCCCTGCTCGCAGGCTTACATTCTATAGGGAAATAGGCATTGATACACAAGGATAGGTGCTATATATTGCATTTTGGTCCAGCCAGAATGCACAGTTTCTTGGTGGGCTGCATGATCCATTCACACTGGAATGTCGGCCAAATGTCATGAGGATGTGAGAGAAAGACGATGTGTGAGGTTGTGTGTGGACTGTGAAAGGGGATGTAATAAGACATGGAAGCTATGAAAATTATGTGGGCGGTCCTGGGATCTGATAAGCTTGCCTGAAGAGGTGAGTTTTCAGGGATCGCTTGAAGGATTGGAGACTAGAGGAAAGTCGCATTGTGCTTGGTAAGGCATTCCATAGAGTGGGTGCAGCCCGAAGAAGGTCCTGTAACCGTGAGTGGGAGCAAGTAATGTGTGGGGATGAGAGACGCAGACATATGCCCCTTGATGTGGTCTCCAAGTGGAATACCACCACGGGGAACCCGCAAAGGCTGGATAAACCTTTTGTAACTGTAATCCAAAAAGCAATAGGTGCGCTGTCAATGCCTCTCAATACCAACTGTATCCGTTGGCTGCTCACAAGTGGGTTCTGTACCCCACAAACAATAGACAAAAAGAAAACAAATGTGAAATTGACAGAGTTCATGAGTCCAAAGATATTCTCGTTAATTATGTAAAATTATTTATTTAAGCATAAATTCACACTCAATCAATTATTAAAAATATAATTTCAGTCTCAATCAAATAGCCTAATAAATATGGTTTGAAACATGGGTCATCATTTTATAAAGAACTCAATACCATAGACTCATATATCTGGAAAGTGACACAATGCAGCCAAAAATAAACAGCAATTGTATACAGTGAACAGTCTAAAAAGATAAATATCTCTAAGTTGGCCGCTGGAGTGAATAGTACTCCTAAAAGAGTGTAATTGTACAGTCTCTTACCGCTTGATGTCCATATGAGAGGTAACAAAAGGTATGGCAATAAGGGGTCTATTTACTAAGCAGTGTTAGGAGACAGAGGGAAAAGTGATAAGTCTGTGATAAGGTGCCAGCCAATCAGCTCCCAACTGTCATTTTTCAAACATAGCCTGTGAGATGACAGTTGGGAGCTGATTGGCTGGCACCTTATCACTTTCTTATCACTTTTCACTCTGTCTCCTAACACTGCTTATTAAATAGACCCCTAAGCCAGTTAATTATGGGATCTCCTTAGGGTGCTGGTTGCCCTAACAAATGTTGCCACTGAGATGATAAAGTCCTTATAGCAGTCGGCGGCTGTGGTTCCAAAGTAAGCGCTCAGTGATGGTAAACAGGACCCTGGCTGTATGCAATCCCGACTTCCGGTGTGCGTCACAATAACGCCACTCTGGTAGATTACAAGTCACTGGCCAGCCACCTCCACTTAGCTGGCGGCCTTAAGTGGACGGGTAAGGTGGGGAGAGGAACGGCAAAGTCCGTATACACAATGATCACTCCTTAACTTGCCAGCAGCAGACTGTGTAGCAGCTATGGGAGATTGGAATCACAGTTTGGGTAAAGCAGCATAAATCCTTGATGCGTTTCTCCGGGCACTAAAAACCCCCGGTTTCATCAGAAGGCTTCTCATGTATACTAATGTATAGCAGAAATAAATGTAGCAGAATGATCACCTCTTACTTGCGGTGAACTTTTAGTTCAGATACTGTGCTGTGCTTAATGATGCTCCAAATAGTTAATATGTAAGGACATTATTACACATCTTTGCCTTATAATTAGACTCAGCAACACTTCATTACATAGAATCCTCCAGTTTATTGCTCCACTACTGAATAAAATATATATGTTCTGAGATCCGAACCCGCATGTCTCTAATATATAGATATATCATATATATATATATATATATATATATATATATATGTACTTACCATGACTTAATCATGCAGCAAAGTAAAAAATTGTACACTTGAAGGAGTTTAACAACCTGTGTGGCCTGATCAACGTATGGGAACGGTGTGTTCAAACTTTGTACCTTCGGAATGCACTGCAAAGCCAACTATAAATATGTATATACATACTGTGAGGTCTCAGTATCCTAAAGAGTGTAAGGTTGCAGATGAAGAAGGTGGGGGGTGTGCAAAAGTAAATAAACGAAGAACGGAACATTCTAGAAGAATTACCACCTGCTATTAATAGAACTCATTGCAGAAGCTAGTTTTAATTGGATTTATTTTGTTTCTTGTTTAGAATGCCATGGAAATGCTAACTTGTAACTGTGTTAAATTAGCATACTAACAAAGGGAACATTGGGTATTTTTATAATAATAATAATAATAATAAAAAAATATTATTGTTGTTATTATTATTATCTTGATTTATGTGTTTGATTTCTCACAGTAGTTTTAGTTGGGTACTGGCAGTGCCATTCCACCCCAGTGTTCTCTTTCTGGGATTAATCTCCTCTTATGCAGGGCTCCAGAAACAACATGGAGGCCCTGCTGCATGAGTGGGGGCGTGGCCAATTCTGGAGGCATTGGCCACTCATCATAATCTGCAATGATCTGAATGTACTCCCCGATTGATCCAACCCCCCTAGCAGAACCCACCAGACAAGCTCAGGCCCAGTTCCTGCACTTGCCCTACCCCCATCTCACTACCCCTTATGGGTGCAAATCCCTCTATCACTGCCATAATTTTATGTTCCGTGTATAGTTGTCTATGGAAAAAATTCCAAAAGTTTCTTTTTGGTTCCCATATATCTAACATCTGTCTATTTTACCTCACAACAAACCTGAATGGAAAATATGTGTGTGTGTGTGTATATATATATATATATATATACTGTCACAAGATCAGGTCAAGGGGTGCCATCTCCTGGAGTAAACGTTAGCACTTCTCTTGCAGCAGCTGATTAATAGCACACCAGTCCAGTGCCTTGGTACAAGTATCCGCAGCTACTGTAGTTTTATTTTGCGGCACAAGATAAACAAAACAAAAATAAATCCTTGGCCTGTCTGTCACTAACTATACATAAGTCTTCCTCTCTAAGGGTTGGCGGACCTAATGTCCAACTTACACAAAACAGCATTTAAATATAGCACTTATATAAAGCCATAACAGTGTCTGGCAGTCTGTTCCCCAAGTAGTGAGAGACTGCCCAGAGAACATGACATACCTTTTATCAGCCTCTCACAGGTGGTCTGGCAATCAAGGCTGCTCATTACCTCATAATTACCACACAGAGGTTATTAACCTGGGACGTATACCTATATGCCTCCCATCAACAACGTCCCCAGTCATTTTGTCACTATGTGTGTGTGTATGTGTGTATATATATATATATATAGACTACTAATACTATACAAGCTAATGAAAACTGCACCACATTGTAGTGGAAACTCCTAGCAATAACCTGCACTTTGTCTTATCTTGATCTGTTAAGTTAAAGCTGATCAACAGCAAAAACAAAATTTATTGACATCATCGATGCAAGAGATAGATGTGGCACCATGAGTGCGCCGGTAAGGGATGGGGGGAGAGGTGCTCTGAGCCTGTGTTCACTTGAATAGGAAAGGTGACATGGCAGTCTGTGCAGAGGGCACATGTGAAGACGCTGCTGCCACCGGTCTATATAGCACTGCTGGTCGCGTGGGCCACTCCTGTGACAGGGCCCCTATGCAAACCAATACAACTAAACAAAAAATGATGTCAGAAACGATTTTATCGTGGGTGAAGCCGTGAGCAACAGCCAGTATATATATATAAACAGTCATGGGGATCGGCACTCCCATAAAATAAATTATGACTCCTTACCCGGTGCCCTCACAATCCATCAGGATAAATAGCAGAATGTGTGGTGTGGCACTCCAGGAATATACAGGTTGAGTCTCCCATATACAAAATGCTTGGGACCAGGGGTATTTTGGATAACAGAATATTCCGTATTTTGGAATATTTGCATATCATAATGAACTATCTTGGGAATGGGACCCAGATATACACACAGAATGCATTAATGTGTTATATACACCTTATACACACAGAATGCATTAATGTGTTATATACACCTTATACACACAGAATGCATTAATGTGTTATATACACCTTATACACACAGCCTGCAGGTCATTTTATACAATATTTTCAAGAATTTTGTGGCTCAAGCAAAGTTAGTGTACATACATGAAATTAATTTATGTTTCATATACACCTTATACACAAAACCTGAAGGTAATTTTATACTATATTTTTAATAATTTGTGCCTTAGACAATGTTTGTGTATATTGAACCATCAAAACTCAAAGGTTTCATTATCTCAGTCATGCCAAAATAATTCCGTATTTTGGAATATTCCGTATTTCGAAATATTTGGATATGGGAGACTCAACCTGAAATAGTCACGAGTCAGCAGGTATATTTCAACATTTTCAAAGTCACACCCCCACTCCCTATGCTGAGATGGGGGAATGCTGCTAGACCAACACCTTATGCGAATTGCGTGATCGGACGCATGTTCAAATCCCAACGCTGGAAGATCGGCAGTGAAGATCCCGACAGGTAAGTATTTTAACTATTTACTAACCTACCCCCTCCCTCAGGGTGCCTGTCCTGCGTCGGGCTCCCGGCGTAGGTAAAATGACAGGCGTTGGGATTTCGACGCCTGTCATTAGACCCCTGCCGGTTTTAGACAGTCGCGAAGCCGGTGGTCGGCATTTCTACCGTCGGCTTCCTGACTGCATCCCGCAAATTGTATCACAATGCATACGACCCGTGATGCGTGGCCACGCCCCATGAAGAGTAGGCTAGCCCCTTTTCCTATGTGCGCACAGAATGCCGTGGCCGATTCTTGCCCTGTCCTGGCCTACCTAATAATATTTATGTACAGTTCATCTGTAGTGTAGATTGTTAGACCTCTGTGAAATTGCATTAATTCACTCCAAGATCCTCAAATATATGATTCATCCATATATAATTCAGGAACCCATTTCCCATTGTAACCTGTTCTCTGAATATTTTATTAATCCTAACTCTTGGATTGAGTACTTCTAGGGTTAATACCAACACATTGATGGTTTTACATTTAGTTAACCCCAGGGAGTCTGATTTCAGAATGTTTTTCTGTTTCCTTTATTATGTCATTTAGATTTTTGCAATTTGTTCCATTTCAATGTTTCAAAATAAAACCACCATAAACCATTATCAGAATAATTAGGCAAACTGCTAAATACTGTATGGAAATTCACTGTTAATATGTTATAAAATAATTGAGACGGTTTAAATTGAATTTTTATAAATGTCGCATTTGGCCCCCGCAAAACAAGTTTGACATGCCTGGCCTATAATTAAAATGTATGTTTTTCAAATGAAATGCCACAGCAATAATATTTTATGGCTGTGCAAGTACAAGTTATTGTCAAGATGAACTACAGTACAACAAAAATGGAACCCTAATTATACCATAAAAATTATGAATATATGCAATAAATCACGTTTTCCTGTCTGTTATGTTGTTTCTCTTAATATAGAGGAACAGCCACCATTAATTCATGTAATACATCTTTATACTGCTAAATTGTTTCATGAACGAAGCCTACAAAACATTTGTGCTACAAATTTCTACCAGAATAAAACATTCTTTGCCCAATAATGGCAAAGGATCCTGGGAAAACAATAAAAAAAAAAAACAAGGGTACAAGAGTTTTTGGTTGTAGTTATATTAATGGGTAGATAACAAATTGTGCCCATTTACAGTAACCTGTGCATAATTAATTGAATTAAAAAATAACCTTCACACACACGAGTTTTATTCAGCATTGGTTATTGATTGCAGTTGAAAACAATGACTGAACAGCCTTTTTTTTTTCTAATTTAAGATCCAAATTTAAATCCTGCCTATATGGAGGAACGAGTGGCCCATGAGACTCTACAGCTGGAAAAACGACTCAGCCTGCTATCTCATCATAGCCTGGGAGGTAAGGCATAACATCAGCACCTGTATTCTACACCTAAAAGAGGCAGCCATTTTGTTTTGCTGAAATAAATGTAGCCTCTCAATTCTCTAAAGGGGTAAATTGACTAAGATGGGAGTTCTATGAAGAGGTGATGCTGCCCATAGCAACCAATCAGATTCTACTTCTCACTTATCTAGCACCTTCTAGAAGACAATACCTGGATTCTGATTGGTTGCTATGGGCAATATCACTTCTTTTTTTTTTATTTTATAAAAAATTTTTATTGAAACACCATGAATTCTACATATACATAATGTAACTGTTAATATATCGTCTGGAGGCAATATCACTTCTTAAATAGAACTACCATCTTAGTAAATTTACTGTATATACTCGAGTATAAGTCGACCCGTATATAAGCCAAGGTACCTACTTTTACCACAAAAAACTGGGAAAACTTATTGACTCGAGTATAAGCCTAGGGTGGGAAATGGCAGCAGCTGGTAGTGCCCCCAGTAGTAATTCCCCCTGGTTGTGCCCCCAGTAGTAATCCCTACTGGTAGTGCCCCCAGTGGTAATCCCCCCTTTCAGTGCCTCCAGTAGTAATCCCCCCCAGGTAGTGCCCCCAGTGGTAATCCCCCCCTTTTAGTGCCCCCAGTAGTAATCCCCCCCTGGTAGTACCCCCAGTGGTAATCCCCCCTTTTAGTGCCCCCTGTAGTAATCCCCACCTGGTAGTGCCCCCTGTAGTAATCCTCCCTGGTAGTTCCCCCAGTGGTAATCCCCCCTTTTAGTGCCCCCTGTAGTAATCGCCCCCTGTAGTAATCGCCCCCTGGTAGTGCCCCCTGTAGTAATCGCCCCCTGGTAGTGCCCCCAGTAGTCCCCCCCCTAGTAGAGAGAGACGTAATAAGAATAAAAAATAAAAAAATCACTTACCTGAAACTCCCGCTCCTGGTCCCACCGCTAACAGCTCCTCCGGCCGCTTTGCATGGGAGAGACGTCATTACTCATGACGTCTCTCCCATTACCCACTGCGGGAGCCGGAAGATGGCTCCCGCAGTGGGAGCAGCAGCAGCCGATGAGAGTCTGACAGACTCTCAGCGGCTGCTGATTACAGCAAACACACAGCTGCCGGCTCCGGCGGCTGTGTGTTTGTGCTGTGTAGCGCTGAACGAACTCCGTCCGGTCAGCGCTACACTTCACTCGAGTATAAGCCGAGGGGGTACTTTTTCAGCACAAAAAATGTGCTGAATAACTCGGCTTATACTCGAGTGTATACGGTACCCCTAAGAACTTGTGACATTGAGCTTCTATTAAACACTTTTTTACTATATAAAGTACAAGCGTCCAGAAAATATTATTATTTTTTGGACTCTTCAACTGTGTTTTATCTATGGATACATTATGTAAAAGAGATTTAATACATTTCAGGGGATGACAGAAGTTTGTCCAGCTCCTCTTCGGAAGCCAGTCATTCAGATGCCAGTGCAGGAAGCAGGCTGACAATTTGGGCAGATCCTTCATCTGCCAGCACCTCTGCCGAGAGCCATGGAATGGCTGCAGCCAAAGGCGTTCACCACGGGGAAGACAAAGCTTATGCTGAAGCCCTTCGCATTTCCAAGCCGCCTCCTAAGCCTGCCCCGTCTAGACATTTGCAGGAAATAGGGCGTCAAAGCTCCTCCGACAGCGGCATAGCTACAGGTAGTCACTCATCGTACTCTGGGAGCTTCTCTTCCTATGCCGAGAGCCTGGACATTTGCCATGGTGAGGAGTTCGGCTCACTGCTTAGCCTACCATTGACCATGGCTACAGATCAGAATCTATGCACGTGCCAGCACGCTGATCCGCAGAGGGGGACAGAGTACCAGATCCCTGCTTTTGTCAAACATCTATACGACACACCTCGAAGTGTATTACAGGCAGCTGCTAGAGAAACTCAGTACAAGAGTTCAGATTCCACATTACCCAAGGACCAGGCACAAGGAACTCAAAGCAGTAGTGATGCTAAGCTGTTGATACCCCATGTGCAAGCAACAACCACCTCTTCTTTACTCCAAGAAAGCAAAGACTCAGGCGATGAGATGTATGTGGATTTTGTTCCAAAGTGGACAGCAACAAAAGTACAACAGCCGGGGATGGAACCAAAGGGAGGTGACTTGGCAGCTGCAGGGACAAGTGACACTTGTGAAATCTGCAGCCCTCAACCCGGTATCACAAGAGCCCTTTTTTCAGCTTGCCCAGTATGTGGGGGGCTAAAGGTAAACCATCTTATATTATTTGCTGTTCCTTCCCAATGATTTTTAAGTATTCCTTCGTTGGGTTGATTGCAAAACTTCAAGCCACTGGTTGGTTGATGAAACATACTCACTTTTAGTTTCTCAAATCAATGTAAGGGTCTCAAATTGATGTGAGTTTCTTAGATCAAGTTAAGACCGTCCAAGTCATTGTAAGGATTTTTCAGTCAATGTCAGGGTCTCAAAATCAATGATTGGTTCTCGGAATCACTATTCTCCAAAATGATTATAAAATGTATATTCGGTTCTCAATTCTCTCCAAAGCGATCTTATGAATTAGTGAGAGGCTCGCCCACTCACTGCGAGGTCACCAAATCTAGGCAATGTTGTCCGTTCTTGGTGTCTTGTCATGGACTTATCAATGATATTTTGGAAAATGCAGCAGGTTTGGACTGATGTGTTCTCTCTTGATGTAGGTATTATCAGAGCAGATTCATAACTTAACTTTAAGAGCCAATGGTCAGGGCAGCAAGCAAAAAATGTGAGTCCTGGATGCGAGGGGCGTGGGTTGTGGTGCTGGCCACGACATGGAAATGCTGTTGCAAGGACAAATACATTTTTTATATATATATATATATATATAGAAAAGCCTCAATTCTGGCAGTCACTAATTCCGAATAGGTACTGCACCGGTGCCTCTCTTGGTCTCTTCATGCAGAGGTGGAGGGACAAAATATAAATAGTTAGGCAGATGGCACTCGTGGTGACTGACACATATATTATGTGTCAGTCACCACGAGTGCCATCTACCTGACTATTATATATATATATATATATATATAGAAAAAAATGAGGGGCACTCACCAGTATTGCATATATAAAAATCTAATTTTATTCCTCACATAATCCATAAGCGAATAATTCTCCTCAACGTTTCGGTCCCATCCGGACCATTATCAAGAGATATATCAATGCAGCTTCCAGAGCAATATCCAACAAATCTTTATGGATCCCAAGTTAGACTGAGCATTTCCCACTAGGGCCCTAAATACCCCCATCAATCAGCCAAATGGCGCCCAAACATGTCTCAAACACCAGACACGGATAAATCTAACAAGCGGCGCTTACCACATGCGGTCCACACGTGTAGAGCGGCATACTCACACCAGCACTTCCTGTGTGTGAGCCACACGCAGAGGACAACGCGGATAGAGTGACGTAGTTTCCACCACGTGGAACGCACACGTCACTTCCGCCGGCGCATCACACATACCAATAGTCTGCAGCATACAACTACCCGAATCCTCCGGTGTCAACAGCCATGCCCACCGGACGTGCCAAAGACTCTCCAATCGCAATCGGTCCTTAGGTCGTCACCATAGCAACCCATGGTTATGGACTAATGTTATAAACACTGAATCAATAAATACCGCACAGGAGTTTACCGGTTGGCTTAAATATACTGTATACATCCTGAGGGACAATCCACTGCAGGGTGGCCCATAAATGTAGCAGACAAAGAAATATTATATATATATTATATGTATGGAGCGACACTGCGCTCATCAATGGGGGTATCCAGAAACCTATGCCATAGGGACATGCATATTACAAACCCTCACAAGTACAAAAAATGACCATATATAATTGCATTAAATTACATATATTACCCTAAACAAAAAAACAAAAAAATATATAAACAAAATAACAGCATGAATAACGACATACTAACAATAATGTGGGAGTGTATAGATCAAAAATTAAATAATTAAAAATGAGTCAACTACCACCAATATATTTCCAACGACAGCTTCGCGCAAAAAAATGAGCGCAAAAAAATATTCAATGGATTACCCTCATTGAGGCCATTGGGTGATACAGTGCCAAGATGAAAAATCCATCTTGCTTCAAGCTTTTTTAATATAAGGGCACGATCCCCACCCTGTTTTGGAGGTGGTACCCAATCAATGATGCGACATCTTAAGGAAGTAAGCTGATGCCCCAACAATAAAAAATGGTGGGCCACTGGCTTATCTGTAGTACCACTTGAAAGGGCCTGTCGTATTGATGTCCGATGATTGGCCATTCTTTCTCGGAATGTACAAGTTGTCATGCCCACGTAGGACAATCCACAAGGGCATGTTAATAAATATACCACATAGTCCAGCTGACAATGAAGCTTGTATCGCATCCGAATAGGACTTCCATTTTGTGGATGTGGAAAACTACACCCTGGAATCATTGAGCGGCAGGTGGTACATCCCGTGCACTTGATGCACCCTGGATTCTGTGTCATAAGCCAAGTATGATCCCCTAAAATTGGAGATCTCTTGGGGTGCATTAGTAGTTGTTTCAAATTCCTGCCGTGTCTATACGCCATCATCGGTGGATCTCTGCATCCAACAATCAAACTTGGACGCTGGCTATAATTGGCCAATGTTTCTTGATTGAGTGAGCTACTTGTGAGGAGACCCCATCATATTGAGTAGCAAAAATCATGCGTTCATTGGCTTTCTTAGCTTTAATGGCTACTTTCTGATGTGCTCTGGTGAGGCATCCCTCGATAATACTCCGCTTGTAACCTCTGGCAAGAAAACAATCGAACATCTCACCCAACTGTATATCAGCCATCACTGGGTCTGTGTTATTTCTTATGACCCTCATGAATTGGGAGATAGGGAGACTGTTCTTCAAACTCGGATGATTACTCGTTGCGTGCAAGATCGTGTTCCGATCGGTCTCCTTTTTAAAGAGAGTAGTGCTCAAACCAGTTCCTCTACGATTAATGGTGACATCCAGAAAGCTAATCGTATCACAACTGCATTGACCAATCAGGCATATCGCACTGTCTAGGTGGTTTAGCTCATCCAACATAGAATAAAAGTCAACCTCGGTGTCCCTCCAAATCAAAAAATATCATCAATAAATCTGTAAAAATGAATGATCCTATCACCAAACCTGGGCAAAATATATTTTGTCTCATATACATGCATGAAGGTGGACGCATACATCGGGGCCACATTGGAGCCCATAGCGGTTCCCGCCAATTGTATGTGATACACGTCTTCATACATGAAATGATTATGTACCAGGATGAGCTCAAGCAACTCCAAAATAAACTCAATAGGCAACCCAATCGTGCCCTTTTCTATCAATAGGGATCTCACTGCTAGAAGTCCCTCCACATGGGGGATGACAGTGTATAAAGAGGACACATCAAGTGTAGCTAGCAGGTCATCATCCTGAAGATTAGCTAGTGGTACAATTTTGTCCAAAAAGTCACCTGTGTCTCTTATGTAGCTCAGTATCAAAGGGACAAGATCCTGAAGGAAATTGTCCACAAATACGGCCAAAGGCTGTAGCAGAGAACCTCTGGCAGAAATTATAGGCCTGCCAGGGGGGTCCACCAATGTTTTGTGGACTTTTGGGAGAGTGTATATCACTGGACAAACAGGATGATCCACTTTCAAATATACAGCAATCTCCTCAGTCAGCCATCCACATCCTATGGCCCTATCAATGATTACATCGATGATACCTTTAATCCTAGGCATTAGGTTGCTAACACATCTTGAGTAGGTATTGTAATCTGATAATTGACGTTTGATCTCACGATCATAGTCAACGAAGTTCTGCAGAACAACCGCCCTGCCCTTGTCCGCTGGGCGTATGACTATTTTCTATGTTTTTGGACTCCCCATGTGGATGCCATGGGTGACACCCCAGGACATATTAAGTGATTGTTGATGTGAGTGTGGCCGTGCTTTATAATATATATATATATATATATATATATACACACGATATAGGTACCGATCACAGCGCTAGCCCAAAAAAGGTGTTCTATAACAAAACAACTCCACTTCAAAACACTATGTTCCCGATTCTGGAGGTGGCTGCTCGAAGTTTCCCAGATGCGACTTTTGCTGTATGAAAATACAAGAAGTGGAAACAAGCGCCACATACTGTAGTAATGTTAAAGGAGTTTGTAACATGCAATACACATATAGGTTAAGCGTACCGTGTTGCCCTAGTACATGAGCATGTGGTATATCTGATGGCAGACCAAGTCAGTAAGCGTGGGTCACACTGTCCTCAATGCGTTTTGTCTCTAACGCTCATATAGCTGGACTTCGTCAGGAGGATAATGTGAAAGACTTTCTCCCCATCTTATATACCCTAATACCCAATTAAGGAGAGCCCATACATGGCCGGAACGAAGCCCAGCTATATTACAACAGGTCACTTTTCGTGTTCTGTGTTTTGGTTTTGGATCTGGTTTGGTTTTGCCAAAACCACCATTCTGTGTTCTGGGTTTTGTGTTTTGTATCTGTATTTTTTGGAAAAAAGCATAAAAACAGCTAAAATCACACTTTAACAAACCAATCATTTCAGCGCCAGGGTCTGCCACACGACTGTGGTTAAAATGATTGGTTCGTTTGGGCCCCAAAAAACAAGCTGGCAATTAATCTGTCCCTGCACAAACTGGCTCTACGGAGGCAAGATGTCATCTTCATCCTCCTCATCCTCCGATTCCTCACCCTCTTCAGTGTTGTGTACATCCTCATCCTCACAGAGTATTAATTCGTCCCCGCTGGAATCCACCACCACAGGTCCCTCTGTACTTTCTGGTGGCTGGTGTCCCTGGAAGAATTGATAATTCATTTTGATGAACATCATCTTCTCCACATTTTGTGGAAGCAACCTCCTATGCCTTTCGCTGATAAGGTTCCCGGCTGCACTAAACACTCTTTCGAAGAACACACTGGAGGGGGAACAACTTAGGTAAAATAGAGCCAGTTTGTACAGGGGCCTCCAAATTGCCTCTTTTTCCTGCTAATACAGGTACGGACTGTCTGACATGCCTACATGGATGCTGTCACCGATGTAATCCTCCAATGGTAACAGTATCATATGCAGTGACAGTAGACATGTCAGAAATTGATGCCAGGTTCTTCAGTCCGGACCAGATGTCCAAACTTGGTCCTGTCTGCCCTGCATCACTGCCAGCAGGTTACTTAGGATACCTAAGTTGTTTCCTGGCAGTCCCAGTTGCGGGAGAAAATGAAGAAGGAGCTGTTGACGTGTTACCTTCCACTTCAGCTGACAATGTTTTCACCAGCATGTCTTTGCACCTCTGCAGGCTTGTGTCGGCTGGAAAGAGACACCACATAGGCTTTAAACCTAGGTTCGAGTACGGTGGCCAAAATGTAGTTGTCTGATTTCAACAGATTGACCACCCTCGAATCCTGGCAAAGCGAATGAAGGGCTTCATCCACAAGTCCCACATACCGAGCGGAATCGCTCCGTCTTAGCTCCTCCTTCACTTTCTCCAGCCGCTTCTGCAAAAGCATGATGAGGGGAATGACCTGACTCAAGCTGGCAATGTCTGAACTGACTTCACATGTGGCAATTTCAAAGCTTGCACAACACGGAAATCATTCTCCACTGCGCTTGAGTCTGGTGCATACCCCCTCCTTTGCCTATGTCAGAGGTGGATGTATAGGCTTGAATGGCCTTTTGCTGCTCCTCCATCCTCTGAAGCATATAGAGGGTTGAGTTCAACCGCATCACAACCTCTTGCTTCAGGTGATGGCAGGACAGGTTCAAGAGTGTATGCTGGCACTCCAGTCTTCGGCACGCAGTCACTGAATGGCGAAAGTGGACAGAAATTTTTGAGACTACCCAAAGCGTCTCCTGCACGCCCCTGTCGTTTTTCAGAAAATTCTGCACCACCAAATTTATTGTGTGAGCAAAACATGGGACGTGCTGGAATTTGCCCAGATGTAATGCCCACACAATATTGGTGGCGTTGTCAGATATCACAAATCCCCAGGAGAGTCTAAGTGGGGTAAGCCATTGGGCGATGATTTCCCTCAGTTTCTCTAAGAGGTTGTCGGCGGTGTGCCTCTTACTGAAACCGGTGATACACAGCGTAGCCTGCTTTGGAATGAGCTGGCATTTCTGAGATGCTGCTACTGGTGACGCTGCTGCTGTTGCTGCATAAGGCAATACATCTACCCAGTGGGCTGTCACAGTCATATAGTCCTTAGTCTGGCATGTTCCACTTGTCCATGGTTAAGTGGACATTGGGTACAACCGCATTTTTTAGGACACTGAGGACACTTTTTCTGATGTCTCGGTATCGCCTGCCTAGTGAAGTGGAATCTAGATGGGATTTGGTACCAGGGATACACTACCTCCATCAATTGTCTAAATCCCACTGCACTAATGGCGGATACCGGACGCATGTCTAACACCAACATAGCTGTCAAGGCCTCAATTAGACGCTTTGCTTCAGGATGACTGCAGATGTACTTCATCCTCACTAAGGACTGTTGGAGGGTCAATTGCTTAGTAAAAGAAGTAGTTGTGTTCCTACTTCCTCTCTGGAACGATGAATGACTCCCAGCAGCAACATCAGCAGCGGCAGCAGTTGGCATAGCAATGCAGGATCCTCCGGAGGAATCCCGGATAGGAGAGTCAGTCATGCCAGTGACATGGCCTGCAGGACTACTTCCGATCCTGACTGCGGAGGAAATTGACGAGGAGGGAGTTGACGGTGAGGTTTGCAGGCGCTTGGATACAACAGGAAAAAGGGATTTAGGTGTCCCTGGACTGCTTACGGTCTTAGCCAGAGTTTCTGAACTTGAGAGTAACTTTTTATGAATGCGCTGCAGGTGACGTATAAGGGAGGATGTTCCTAGGTGGTTAACATCCCTACCCCTACTTATTCCACCTTTACATATGGTACATATGGCAAGACAGTTGTTGTCTGGATTTGGATAGAAATATTTCCAGACCAAAGATGTTTGGTCTTCTGCCCAGGCATGATGATGGGCTTTTTCATCCCACGGACAACAACTGTCTCCCCCGGTGCCTGATTTAAACAAACCACCTCCCCATCAGAATCCTCGTCAACCTTCTCCTCAGTGCCAGTTACACCAATAGCCTCATCCTGTTGTACTTCAACAGTGACATCTTCAATTTGAATATCAGCAAGTGGACTGTGGGTACTCCTTCCAGGACTTGCAGAGGGCGTGCAAATGGTGGAAGGAGCCACCTCTTCCCTTCCCGTCCAGTGTTGGGAAGGTCAGGCATCGCAACTGTCGCCACACTTGGACTCTCCATGGGGATTTGTGATATCTTCTTAGCATTAGAAAGCACAGTTCTTTGTTGTGCTTTTGCCAGCTTAACGCGTTTGATTTTTGTAGCAGGAGGAGGGCTTCCATCGTCATGTAAAGCTGAACCACTAGTCATGAACATAGGGGAGGACCTTAGCTGTTCCTTGCCACTCCGTGTCGTAAATGGCATATTGGCAAGTTTACGTTTCTCCTCAGGCGATTTAAATTTATTTTTTAAGGTAATTTTCCTGAACTTTGCCATTTGGGATTTTATATGCCCTTTACTATGACATTGGGCATCGGCCTTGGCAGACAACGTTGATGGCATTTCATCATCTATGTCATGACTAGTGGCAGCAGCTTCACCACTTGGAGGAAGTGGTTCTTGATCTTTCCCTATTTTATTTTTATCGGACAAACTTTTGTCCTCCATTTATGTGATATTGATGCATGTGCGGCTAAGGCGCGCACAAACACAGAAAAAGATTATTTTTATTTTTTTTCAGGCACTTTGGGGTTACACCACCCTTCAACAGATGAGCCAGCCGGCCCTTTACTTATGACACAGGCGCACGCTTGCCGCTACTTTGTTGATGCACGTGCGGCTACAGCGCACACAAGTCACAAACACAGAAAAATATATATATATATTTTTAGGCACTTTGGGGTTATACTACCCTTCAACAGACGAGCCAGCCAGCCCTTGACTTATGACACAGGCACACGTTTGGCGCTACTTTGTTGATGCACGTGCGGCTACAGCGCACACAAGTCACAAACTCAGACATTTTTATTTTTTTTCAGCCACTTTGGGGGTTACACCACCCTTCAACAGACGAGCCAGCCAGCCCTTTACTTATGACTCAGGTGCACGCTTGGTGCTACTTTGTTGATGCACGTGTGGCTACAGCGCACACAAGTCACAAACAGAAAAATATATATATATTTTTTTTTAGGAGCGCACTTTGGGTGTTACACCACCCTTCAACAGATGAGCCAGCCAGCTCTTTACTTATGACACAGGCGCACGCTTGGCGCTACTTTGTTGATGCACGTGCAGCTACAGCGCACACAAGTCACAAACACAGAAAAAGTTTTTCTTTTCAGGCACTTTGGGGGTTACACTACCCTTCAACAGACGAGCCAGCCGGCCCTTTACTTATGACACAGGCGCACGCTTGGCTCAACTTTGTTGATGCACGTGCGGCTACAGCGCACTCAAACAGAAAAATATATATTTTTTGCACTTGGGGGGAGCACCCCTGATGGACAGAGCACCCTCTGGACAACACTACAGCACCCCTTTAGGACTACAGTCTTTATGGGACACTGCACAACACAGCCCAGCCAGCCCCTATGGACTTTGGAGTGGACACAGCCCCTATGGACGACAACAGTAGCACAACTCCCACCCTCCTTTTTCACTGTCCACAGCCGCAGTGAAAAATGGCGCCAACGCGGGGACCTTTTATTGAATCCAAAACCCACGAGAATCCGACAGCGGGATGATGACGTTTCGAAACTTAACGCATTTGTAGGCAGTGCTGCGCATGCGCTGGTTTTACAGATGTAACAGCGCATGCGCAGCACTGTTTCCAGATGCTATAAGGTAGTGTAGGCAGGGAAAAGTATCTATTTCCCGAAAAGCTGTAATCGCAAAAATGACAGCTTTTCGGAATAGATTCTTATGGAGAGGTGGAATGATGAATTCCACCTATAATTAGCTAGAACTCCATGAGAGTTCTAAAGTTAATTACCTCCAGAGAAGTTTTACGTTTAATGAATAGGCCCCTTAATTTGAGGGTAATTACATCCAAATCAAGTGAACGGTGTAGGAATTACAACGGTTTCTATATGTGCCTCCCACTTTTTAAGGGGCCAAAAGTAATGGGACAAACTAAACAATCCTAAATCTAACTTTCACTTTTTAATACTTTGTTGCAAATCCTTTGCAGGCAATTACAGCCTGAAGTCTGGAACGCATAGACATCACCAGATGCTGGGTTTCATCCCTGGTGATGCTCTGCCAGGCCTCTACTGCAAATGTCTTCAGTTCCTGCTTGTTCTTGGGGCATTTTCCCTTCAGTTTTGTCTTCATCAAGTGAAAAGCATGCTCAATTGGATTCAGGTCAGGGGATTGACTTGGCCATTGCATAACATTCCACTTTTTAGCCTTAAAAATCTCTTTGGTTGCTTTTGCAGTATGCTTCGGGTCATTGTCCATCTGCATTGTGAAGCGCCGTCCAATGAGTTCTGAAGCATTTGACTGAATATGAGCATATAATATTGCCCAAAACACTTCAGAATTCATTCTGCTGCTTTTGTCAGCAGTCACATCATCAATAAATACAAGGGAACCAGTTCCATTGGCAGCCATACATGCCCATGCCATGACACTGCCACCACCATGCTTCACTGATGAGGTGGTATGTTTTGGATCATGAGCAGTTCCTTTCCTCCTCTTCACTTCCCATCACTCTGGTACAAGTTGATCTTTGTCTCATCTGTCAATAGGATGTTGTTCCAGAACTGTAATGGCTTTTTTAGATGTTGTTTTGCAAACTCTAATCTGGTCTTCCGGTTTTTGTGGCTCACCAATGGTTTGCATCTTGTGGTAAACCCTCTATATTCACTCTTGTGAAGTCTTCTATTGATTGTTGACTTTGACACATATACATCTACCTCCTGGAGAGTGTTCTTGATTTGGCCAACTGTTGTGAAGGGGTTTTTCTTCACCAGGGAAATAATTCTTTTGTCATCCACCACAGTTGTTTTCCGTGGTCTTCCGGGTCTTTTGGTGTTGCTGAGCTCTCCGGTGCATTCTTTCTTTTTAAGACTGTTCCAAACAGTTGATTTGGCCACACCTAATGTTTTTGCTATCTCTCTGATGGGTTTGTTTTGATATTTCAGCCTAATGATGGCTTGCTTCACTGATAGTGACAGCTCTTTGGATCTCATATTGAGAGTTGACAGCAACTGATTCCAAATGCAAATGTCACACTTAGAATCAACTCCAGACCTTCTACCTGCTTAATTGATAATGAAATAACGAGGGAATAGCCCACACCTATCCATTAAATAGCTTTTGAGTTGATAGTCCCATTACTTTTGGCCCCTTAAAAAGTGGGAGGCACATATTGAAACTGTTGTAATTCCTACACCGTTCACCCGATTTGGATGTAATTACCCTCAAATTAAATCTAAAAGTCTGCAGTTAAAGCACATCTTAAAGCACGTTTCATTTCAAAACCATTGTGGTGGTGAATAGAGGCCAAAATCTGAAAATTCTGTCAATGTCCCAATATTTATGGACCTGGCTGTATATATATATATATATATATATATATATAGATATAGGGAATAATGTAGGTGGCACTGAAGGTCTTAGGTGCAGTAAAATGTATTACTGCACTTAAGACCTTCAGTGCCGCCTACATTATTCCCTGTACTTACCACAACGAGGAGGGCATGGAGGCTAGTATCTATAGGAGGATCGGAGTGCTGGACCGTTTGGATCATATATATATATATATATATATATATATATACTAATACTAATGTGGCTTAACCCCTTAATGACCAGTTGACCAGTGTTTTGACCGTAACCACTTCCATGTATCTGAAATACATTAGTTGGACTGTGACTAATGCCGACAATACACTGTACGATTTTATGTTGGTAAGATTAGTTGTACAATTTCCCTTGAAATTCTCCATACGATGTGGTCAAACGGTGTACAATGTGTATCACATTGTACACAATATTTACGGTTTTGCAGTAAGATCTATGATCCAGCTATACGGCGGCGGGGACGCGCATCGGCATCATAAACACACAGAATCAACACACGATGTGCATGATAGATCGTTACGATTGATCTAAATCGTCCACATCGTGCAAAAACTCACACCGTGTATGGGCTGCTTAACATTTTAGTTTTCTACGCTGGCCAAATGTATTATTATTTTGATCAGGGCACCTAATGCATTCTTTCGGTAGCATACTGGAATTAATAAATTTTTATTTTCCAAATATTTTTATCAAGTATTATGCGCCGTGGCAAGACAATATGGCATCATGCGCAAAAATGAAAACACTAAAGTTACAGTATTCGTTCAATATTGTATAACATAGACATAATCATACTGTAAGTAGTAATGCCCAGTGAAGGGCTGTTGAATAACAAAAAGGAATTAACATATTTTTCATTTTATTGGAACCTAGTGGAAAACATAAGCAGAAGTTAGAAAAAAATGTGTTCCCGATTCTGCAAAGGTTATCTTTCAGGTTAACTTTGATGACAAGTCCTATTAATTTAGATCAAAGTTTAATCAACTTTAATTAACTTTAATTAATTTTTTTTCCTACACCAAATGTGTGTACTGTTATAACATGTTTAAGATATTTATATAAGGGAGAATGTATTTATTTATTTGCTTTAACTGTTTTCTTAACCACGGATAACCTGCAAAAGACACAATAGATGCCAGTTGATCCCTATTGCCTGAAATTTGCTGAATCAGCTTGTCTGGATTGATTAGTACAGGCTGGCAGTGGAGCCCTGATTACACTAGGCGGGTGTTCTAGTGATATCATTATATGACATCAAGCAACTTTATCCTAGTGCTGAAGTGCTATGCACTGAGCATTATAAATACATAGTGTTCATTTTGAATGTGGCGTGAACTGGCCAGAGGTTCTTGGCGCCATGAACCGATTCCCAGGGACTCATTATCATTGGGGTCAAGTGATGGCGGAATGCTCAGGACAGCCTGGTTATTAACAGTTTTGGATGTTTATGAAGAACCGTTCAGAGAACTGGACTCAATGGAATGGTTGTATATACTGTAACCTGATTTTGCCATAAAACTAATTGCATCTTTAAAGCAAGCGGTTATCTCACCGGAATCACGGTGGTACCAGCAAATTGGGGCCTATTACATTTGGGCTGGAAAATTAAAGAGGGAGATGTATGAAACCTTCTAAAGAGGACGATTGTAGATGTTACTCAGAGCAGCCAATCAGCTTCTAGCTATCAATTTATAGAAAGTTCTTGATAAATGATAGCTACTGTAGAAGTTGAATGGTTGCTAAGAAACAAAAAGATTAAAAATATTACTAGATATATAGTACACAGTGCATTCTAGTGCTTCTGTGATCACCAGGGAGGAGGAAAAGGGATGGGACATGAAAGACTCTAGGGGACAAATTTACTAAGAATCGAGTCTGGGAGAGTTAGCTTTTTTTCAACTCGATTAGCTTCGTCGAAACTCGGGTGATTTGAGGCTCCTGAAGCTCTCAAATTTACCAAGAAGTGAGTTTGGCTGAGAGTGAGATGTCCGATGGTGAAGCAAAATGAGATATCTCCCCCAAGTAGCAGGTTTTGCAGGAGATTACTCACCCGAGATTGCAGTGTTTTCTCTCTGCAAATCTCTCCCTAGCTAGCAGCCTGCAGATATCAGTGAGATATGTGCTGGCTGCTTGCGTGTTAAGACCTGTAAAAAATGGGTTAAATAATATGTAAAAAAATGACATAGTGTCCCCCCCTAAAGCTTAACCAGCCCTGGACTTGCCAGCCAGTGCTGGTTCTTAAATTACAGTGGAATCCTACACATTTTGTTCCCTGTAATTTTAAGAACCAGCACCAGGCAGCAGGGCCAGACCTGGTTTTAAATATAGGGAGAAAAAATAAATTTAAAACCAGTTCTGGACCCTTTCTAGCGGGGGACTGATGCCACAGCCAGGGGAGCCCTTTCAGCAGACCCCCAGCCGCAGCATCAGCCCTGACCGCTAGTCAGCCCAGGTCAGGGAGACCTGGGGAGTTGGGGACCCCTCCAATAAAGGGGTCCCCCTCTCCAGGGCACCCCTGTCCTAGGCTGATAGCCCGGGGCTATCCCCGCCACCCCTGGGCGGTGGGTGGCGGGGCGATAGTGTATGTAGTGTTAAAAATAGAATTATCAACATTTTCTTTACAGTAGAACTACAGGTCCCAGCAAGCCTCCCCCGCATGCTGGTACTTGGAGAACCACAAGTGGGGCATTAAGGGGCCGCTGGTACATGTAGTTCACCTATAAAGAAATGTGTAAAAAACACAAGACACACACACCGTGAAAATAAAGATTTTTTACATCCATACACACTCACACATACTCACCTGCTGGCAGATGTTCACGTCCCCTTCTCAACGTAAAGTATCCTATGGAAGTACCTGAAAAAAGATCCAATACTCACCTTTTGTCCCACGATGTTTTCCGCAGAAATCCAATAAGACCCACGGACACACTGTAACAACACGCTTCAGCATGTTATTACAGTACGTGCTCAGAGAAATGCAGACGTGCCTGGGCGTGGGTGGGCGTGCCGGGGCGTGGTGGGCGTGCCGGAGGTGTGGCTGCCAGACGGAGGTGTTCCCGTCTGGGTTCGGCCCCACTGACATCACTAGTGATGTGAGTGGGAGTGATTTTGGCTCTGATAGAGCCAAAATCACTCCAGGGCTTGCGGTCACCGAGACCCTACCACAGGGTCTCGTCGCAAGCCCGATGGTCGTGATGGTCACCCACAGCTATGCGAGCGGCCAGGAGGCCGCTCCATTTTCATGTAGGAGGGCCCTGATTCAGAGCGGCCGCTCTGGTCAGAGCGTCCGGCTCTGAATCAGGCCCTCAGTTCATAGGGGCTGACTGGGCTGTGTTGTGCTGCTGTTGTCCATAGGGGCTGGCTGTGCTGTGTTGTGCTGCTATCATAGGGGCTGGCTGGGCTGTGTTGTGCAGTCAGTTGCAGTCATAGGGGCTGTGTCCACTCCAAAGTCTATAGGGGCTGGCTGGACTGTGTTGTGCAGTGTCCCATAAAGGCTGTAGTCCTAGAGGGGTGCTGTAGTGTTGTCCAGGGGGTGATCTGTGCATCAGGGGTGCTCCCCCAAAGTGCACTCCAAAAAAAAATTTTTTTTTTTTCTGTGTTTGTGAATTGTGTGCGCAGTAGCCGCACGTGCATCAACAAAGTAACGCCAACCGTGCGCCTGTGTCATAAGTAAAGGGCCGACTGGCTTGATCGTTAAAGGGTGCTGTAACCCCCAAAGTGCACTCCAAACAAAATAAAATATTATTTTCTGTGTTTGTGAATTGTGTGCACTGTGGCTGCACGTGCATCAACAAAGGAGCAGTGCCAAGCGTGCGCCTGTGTCCCATAAGTCTGTTAAAGGGTGGTGTAACCCCCAAAGTGCACTCCACAAAAAATAAATAATTATTTTTTTTCTGTGTTTGTGTGCGAAATGTATGCGCAGTACCCGCACGTGCATCAACACAGCAGCAGCGCCAAGCGTGCGCCTGTGTCATAAGTCAAGGGCCGGTTTGGACATCTGGTCCAGACTGCAGACATGCCAACAATGTCAATTTCTGACATGTCTACTGTAACTGCATATGATACTGTCACCACTGACAGAATGGTGGAGGAATTATTTTCTGTGTTTGTGAATTGTGTGCACTGTGGCTGCACGTGCATCAACAAAGGAGCAGCACCAAGCGTGCGCCTGTGTCATAAGTAAAGGGCCGGATGGCTTGTCCGTTAAAGGGTGCTGTAACCCCCAAAGTGCACTCCACGAAAAATAAAAAATTATTTTTTTTATGTCTTTGTGAATTGTGTGGGCTGTAGCAGCACCTGCATCCTCAAAGTAGCAGCGACAAGCGTGCATCTGTCTGTTAAAGGGTGGTGTAACCCTCAATGTGCGCTCCACAAAAAATAAAAAAATATTTTTTTTCTGTCTTTGTGAATAGTGTGGGCTGTAGCCGCACCTGCATCCTCAAAGCAGCAGCGACAAGCGTGCGTCTGTCTGTTAAAGGGTGGTGTAACCCTCAAAGTGCGCTCCACAAAAAATATATATATTTTTTCTTCTGTCTTTGTGAATTGTGTGGGCTGTAGCCGCACCTGCATCCTCAAAGCAGCAGCGACAAGCGTGCGTCTGTCTGTTAAAGGATTACATCGGTGACAGCATCCAAGTAGGCATGTCAGACAGACTTTTTCCTGCCAGTACCTGTACTGGCAGGAAAAAGAGGCAATTTGGAGGCTCCTGTACAAACTGGCTCTATTTTACCTGAGTTGCCACCCCTCCAGTGTGTACTCCGAAAGAGTATTTAGTGCAGTCGGGAACCTTGTCAGCGAAAGGCTTCCACAAAATGTGGAGAAGATGATGTTTATAAAAATTAATTATCAACTCTTCCAGGGAGACCAGCCTCCAGAACGTACAGATGGACCTGTGGTGGTGGATTCCAGCGGGGATGAATTAATACTCTGTGAGGATGAGGATGTACACAACACTGAAGAGGGTGAGGAATCGGTGGATGAGGAGGATGAGGACGACATCTTGCCTCCGTAGAGCCAGTTTGTGCAGGGACAGATTAATTGCCAGCTTGTTTTGTGGGGGCCCAAACGAACCAATCATTTCAGCCACAGTCGTGTGGCAGACCCTGGCACTGAAATGATTAGTTTGCTAAAGTGTGCATGTCCTGTTTATACAACATAAGGGTGGGTGGGAGGGCCCAAGGACAATTCCATCTTGCACCTCTTTTTTTTCTTTGCAGTATGTACTGTTTGGGGCCTAGTTTTTCAAACTGCCATCCTGTCTGCCACTGCAGTGCCACTCCTAGATGGGCCACGTGTTTGTGCTGCCCACTCGTGTCGCTTAGCATAGTCATCCAGCTACCTCGGTGCAACCTTTTGGTCATAAAAACACTATTGTGAGGTATGAGGTGTTCAGAATAGACTGGAAATGAGTGGAAATTAAGGTTATTGAGGTAAATAATTGCATAGGAGCAGAAAAACCCACAAATTCTGTGATTTTAGCTGTTTTTATGCTTTTTTAAAAAAAATACAAGATCCAAAACACAAAACCCAGAACCCAAAACACGGAAGGGTTGTTTTGGCAAAACCAATCCAGATCCAAAACACGAAGAAAGATCCAGATCCAAAACCAAAACACGAAAAGTGGCCGGTGCACACCCCTAGCGTTAAGTATAGCTAAATTTCACGTGCAACGGAAATGCCACAAGGAATTAGATACACAAAAGACAAGACGGAGGGGGAGGAGAGTTAAGCCTACAAGAGGGGGTCAGTCATGAGAAGGAGGGACAGGGACAAGAGGGACAGGCAGAAAGATTAGACAAGTGAGTAAGGGGCCCATTTATTAATGAATGCATTTGCAATGCGATCTGGGCGAGATATTAGCGCCCATAATCACATTGCCGGATGCGATCATATCGGCAAAATGCATCATTGTGCACCCGCGGAGATAGGGGCTCCAAAAGGAGCTCGTCCTTGCCATGTCTCGGGAGTAAAGTGACCGCGTCAGAGCTCTTTTCACTCTTGTGCTGGTACTCCAGCGCTCTACAGACCACGCATGCGCCACGGCCATTGCCGGGGGAGGGTAACTATGGAACCCTCTCCCGGCTTATTATGCGATGTGTAGCCAATAAGCTACAGCGAGCTACTGCCATCTTCAGCTGGTGGAAGCTATGAGGGCCAAGATTCTAAATACATCCCTCTGTCATACAGTCGGGGGTTACTAAATATTTGCAGTTACCCCCCCCCCCCCCCGAAAACGGGTGTTGTCATATATTCTGGGGTTACTAAATCTTGAGCTCCCTGTCAGGGAGTCAGCACAAGCCACACATCTAAATTATGAGGCTAATGTAATATTTGTGGTATTTGTGTGTGTTGTGGGTGTTATTAATGGTGCTACTGAGGGAACTTTTCGCATCTCGGCCCAGGGGCCTTTATCCATACTTGCCGACAATCAGCTCCCTCCTTCCGGGAGGGAGCTGATTGTTGGCTAACAGCGAGGGGCGTGTCCGGACAGATATGTCACATTTGGGGCGAAGCTAGGGTGGGGCAGCGTGATTGCGTCATCGTGGCCCCGCCTCCTCTTCACAATACCATTATTTTCGGGATTGTGAAGCGGGGGGCGGGATCACGATGACGTGTTTCAGAGTGAATCGTATCACCGTCCCCCCGCTGCAGGGATTTCTAGTTTATTCTGGGAGGAGGTCAAGAGGGTTGGTGGATGTTGGGAGGCTTGCCTGCCTTTCCAGGGGGCTGGGAGCGACACCCGCTATTTGGGAGGCTCCCGGACAATTTGAGAAGGTAGGCAAGCCTGGCCTTTATCTGCACCACCAAATCAAATACTGTACTTTTGTTCTGGCTAGAAACAGATAGTTGTTCCCAGGGGTTAAAGTGGGCAGGAACAGGGAGGAACTCAGTTCCGTCACCTCTCTAATGGTAGGTGGAACTAGTTCCACCTCCACCAAGTCCCTGCACAGAAGTCCCATTGTCTGCCTAGGGAGGCTCAATTTCTTCAGAGAAACCAGCATATAGGTAAGGAAAGAATCAAGCAAAGGCAATACATAGGGGATGCAAAAAAACATTGGGCGTCCAAGTGACATAGACTAGTTTGTGGGGACCCCATAAAAAAACTCAGAGGCACGGCAGAAAATTAACACTGATGATATAGAACATTTTTTTTTTCTTTTAAGTGATCTAACATTGTAGTCTCAGCTGATGGCGGGAGTGCTAAAAAAAAGCATCTAAGATGTATTTCACACTGTCACAGCCCCCAAAGCTATGTGTGTTTGTGTTGTTTTGGCCTTTCAGACTAGCGTGGCGGGGATGGGGGGGGCGTAGGCGGTGGGAGAGATGAGTTCCACCACCTCGCCAGGACCCCTTTAAGCCCTGGTTGTACCTAGGTAACTCATGCTGAGTCATTGCTAGTCACGAAGGCAGAGGAATCAGACTGGCATTTGAAGCATTGTGTACTCAACGGGACACCACTATCAGTAACTCTTCATGGCCATTGAGCAATGTGCTCAGCATTTCCTATGATCACGAGGCAAGGTTTTCCTATAAAAACAAGCACTTATTAATGCTTTCAGCGGCACAAAAGCACTTTGTCTTACACTTACAGACAAATGATCAGAAAGCCCAGCGTGCTGCTGCTTCAAGTATCACAAAGCATTTTGCTTTCATCCACTCCAAAGTAGCCACTAACTTACGGAGCAAATTGAAGGTATTTGGTTTGCTATATACTGTTGAATTGGTGCCATAATCAGGTCAAAGCTGAACATACAGGTACATTTCTTAATTTTTTTCCTGGGGCGCAGAGCGAGCTATAGTGAGAGCTTAGACGGGACCTAGGTCAGACGTCTTAGAGGTTAGGCATCAAATAAACTGAATGTGATTGAAAGCTCATGGCCATACATAGAGATTCCTATAATAGTTTTCTCAAGGTCACCTTGGAAACAAATTCTATGTACACAGAGATGTGATGTGTGGCGTCTATCATTACACTAGTGCAATATTCCCTAGCAGAGAAATTGAAGTCTTGATGTCTGTAGCCAACTCCTCCTTAGGGTTCTACACCTTCCCCCCCTATTATTTAGTTTAAATCAGAGGTTCCCAAACACGGTTCTCAAGGCTCCCCAACAGTTCAGGCTTTGGAGATAACCATGGTTGAGCACAGGTGGTTAAATCAAATTGACTAATTAAGTCACCTGTGCTCCACCATGGATAGCTCTAAAGCCAGAACTGTTGGGGAGCCTTGAGGACGCGTTTGGTAACCTCTGGTTTATCTACTAGTAGCTACTCATGACAATATATAATTGGATGTTTGTCAGATGTGAGGGTCCTGTATAGTTCCCCCACCTCCTTTACTATGGTACTTCCATTACAGCGCCGTACCGGTGTCACCGCACATAGCGCAAGAGCTCTGTGTGCACTGTGCGGCACCGTCGCTGCCCAACAGTCCTTACTATTGACTAGCAGGGCACCTGGAACGGCACCCTGCAGCAAGGATCGCTTGTGCAGTGCCATCCTGGGCGTCCTGTGGATGCGTCAGATGGGCACACGGCAATCTGTACAGGTGACTATGCGCCCTTAGGATGCCCAATCAGCATTGCACTTACCGGTGCTGCAGGCCCTGCCCCTTTTGCATGACGTTGCATGCTTAGGGGGTGGGGCCGGCACAGGGTGCATTTGTGCCCTGTTACGGCCCTGCTTCCATTACTCCTTTACATGTGTTGTAATCAGTTATCAACTGTTTAGCAAACATTCCTTGTGAAGCAGAAATTAATGAGAGGCAATGCTGTCTTCTTATGGTACTTAGTGGTATGCAGATCGGCCCCTGTATTTTGTACCATTATTTATGCTTACACCCAGTTACAGGAACAGGAAGAAATCAGTGATATAATTTCAGAAATGCATATAATAAATGTCTGAAGACTTGTCCAGAGTGTCAGAGTTACTATAAATCTTGTATCCATTGGTGAGTACCGAAACTGAGAATCGGTAACTTTTTCCATAGTGAAAATACACTGATAAGAGAGCTGCATTTTGTGGTCACGCTGTTGGGGTGCAATGTCTATAAAATTAGCACCCAACATTTTACTACTGTTTAGATGACTAGGTGCATATCATTTGCCAACATTACACCATCACAACAGTATATAACCACTGAGCATTGCACTTTTTATTCTATGTAGTCAACTGTCACACAACGTCGTACACAAAGTGAGTGTAGCTGCGGGCAGCCGCAGAAGCCTGTTTTACTACAGTACCTTATGCTAATGCAAGTATCCATTCAAATAATGCGAGCGCAAACCCATGCGTCCGTTATTTTACGCCGACCGCTGCAAACGTCATCATTAGCATCTGCCCCATGCTGGATGCAAGAGATCCGTCAGGAACAGGCTCCCCTTCCCCATGTGCACCACTCAGAATCACTCAGAGCTTTTGAGGTAAAGAACAGGAATGGGGATGGAGATGTAGGATGAGGAACAGAGGATGGAGGTGAGGACAAAGGTGGGAATGGGAGCGGAGTGAGAACAGACCCGGCAGGGCCGAAACAATGTTCTATGCTGCCCTGTGCTGGCCCCGCCCCCTAAACACGTGATGTCATGACGTCATACCTAGGTGACAGGGCTGCCGGGTCTGAGAGGTAAAGCACCGGCCAGGGCATCTTACGTACCTCCACAGGGTGCTGTTCCAGGCACCCTGCAAGCTTTGATAAATACCCATCTTAGTGAGGGTAGCTCATTGGAGTTAGATAAAAGGTTTTTATTGTAAAATATTGATATGATTTCCAGCCAATTGGAGTCCACTATAATTTATAAAGAGCAGAAAGCATACCTTTAGAAGGCAATGCAGAGTTGCACCCAAGTCCGTTTGGCGGATGGATATTGTGTCTTTTAATATGTGCGCATGCTCCATAGCAAGTGTGGGCGATTCATAGTCACATGCAACTCAGCTGCCCCTTCTCTTGCAGCTGAATTAGTGCACCTGGGTGCAATGTCAGACTGGGGCATAAAGGGCCCACCGGGGAATGCAGCAGTAGGGGCCCATGCTTAAGGGCTGCGGCCAGCCACCACAGTTGCTTAGCTAACCATTAGGTACATTTTGGAGTGGGTTTCTGTATACACACCTGACGATGCTGGCCAGCGGGGCAGTTTCATGCTGCATTGAGCATCACTCACGGTATCCACAGATTGGGCTGCCGACTGGGGATATCGTTAACAACCCGCAGGAGCGCGCATCGTTGGTCGTTCGGACCATACACACTAGACGATATGAACGATATATCGTTGAGCGATATCGTTATCTTTCATATCGTTCAGTTTTATCGTCTAGTGTGTATGCCCCTTAAGTTTGGTGAAGGCATGTTGACGGAACTGTGGTTTATGCTAAGATGCACATCCGCAGAGATCGGTCTGTTTGTACGCCGAAACACGTTGACACGTTTGGCATTACTACATATGGAAGAACTTGGTGGATGCATCTTGGTCTAAGTTACAAGGTAGTGTGAAAGCGATTGTGGGTAAAAGCAAGAGAAGAGTATTTCTCCACATTTTATTGGCTGATTTCTCCATATAATCCACTGTTGTTTATTACTGACTATAACATAATAACAGGTGTGGTTCATTAGAATAGGTCGACAGGGGAAAAGGTCACCAGGTACATAATTTTGACACAAAATGTCGACATGAATGTAGGTCGACGCTTACAAAATGTTGACAGGGTCAAAAGGTCGCCATTTGAATTGTCGACACAAAAATGGTGAACACGTTTTTTTTCTAGCCCTAATCTTCACCTTCCCTTGGTGCCTAACCCTAACCATCCCTCCTAGTGCCTAACCCTAATTGTTGTGGTAAGTGCCTAACCCTAACGGTCCCTCCTAGTGCCTAATCATAACCCTCCGGTAAGTGCCTAACCCTGTGGTAAGTGCCTAACCCTAACCAACAACAACAAAAAAGCATGTGTCTACCTTTTTTGTGTCGACCATTTAACCTTTTACCTCTGTCGACCTTTTGTACCTGGCAACCTACATCCATGTCAACCTTTTGCGTGTCCACCTTTTGTACCTGTCGACGTTTTGTCCCTGTCGAACTATTGACTGTCGGCCATCTGGCATTGACCTATTGCATGTTGACCTTCTTATTGTCGATCTTTCAACCGGTACCCCATAATAACCACCTAAAGATTATCCTATCAGAAATAATATAACGGTCGCTGCTGTTAATCTGGGTGAACAGAGAATGTCTTTCCTACACATTTCCAATTATTTGCTCCTACAGCTGTGAATGACGGATCAGGCCAAACATGACCCTAAAAACATATTCGCTTATATACATAAACAGTATATATATATTATATATATATATATATATATATATACACACACGTGCCTGTTATATACTGTAATAGCGGTCACTCTAGTTGCTGGAACCAGAGATGCTCCGATCGCGTTCTCATTACTTGGTAAAGGACGTGATACCTTACAGCCTGTATGAAAGAGAAACAAGCAACTGTGTTTAAATTGATGGACTTTATTTTCCAGGGAGAAAACTGTGCCCTGTTGCCTATTGAAGTTCACATGAATGTATGACTCAACGCCAAGGCTTAAGAACAGATGTCATCATTATAGCACGTCGATGTCATTTACGCAGCTTGCAAGCCCACTTTGAATTATTTAATGACACCAATTTGCACATCTAAAATAAGCCAAGGATAGCAATCTTTCAGCACCTCATCATATTTTATACTGAACATAGCATGAGACCGCTGTGATCGTACTGTAAACCGTTTCAGAGAATAACATAAGGCCGGCACAAGCTGAGGTTATGAAGTGGTAGGGGGAGTCCATTATATAGACAAATTAAAGTTTGCTCCTGGAAACATCTATCAGAGAAGACTCTACACGAAGCAACAAACTTTTACGCCGATTGTATGCACCCTGCAGATGTAAAGGCTAATTGCGCCTATTTCAGTTTATATAGGTCTTTTACTGGCTGCATTTCCTTAGCACTGTACAAGATCGCGTCATTAGATGAAGGTAAATTGGCAGTGAGTATTAGCTGGTTTGGTCGGATTAGAGAGCCAATTGCAGGGACAAGCATTTGAAATTCTTTGAATCTTTTGTCATTTAATGTATTGTGGGCCTGATTCAGGCCCGTTCGCTAGATGCGTACGCTCGCTCCCAGGGTATGCAAACTCGGCTAAGTGACGGCAAGGCAGGCGATTGCACGGCAAGGCATAAGCACGCCCACTGTGTCTTGGCGTGCGATCACTCTTGTATGCAAGATGCCCACCAGCCTGTCTTTAGACACCCACTTGCGCACGTCATCTCCAGGAAGTGTATGCAACCATCGGAACATCGGGTTCCATCGGAAGCGAATGCAGCGCTTGAGGTTGACTATACCCTACCGCAAGCACTGCAATCACTTCAGTGTGAAATACAACCAGATGACGTGTACTATGATGCTGCCTGTTAATTATGCACGCCTCTGAAATGGCGTTAAGATGATCAGGCACGACTGCGTTCGCACCTCCACTCCCCCCTTTCCAGTGGCCTGCCCCTGTTAACACCCAGAAACGGCTTGACCTGTCACTCATTCAGCTGGGCTATCTATGCTGGGCGAGCGTAGGCTTCCCAATCGCTCGTACGTGCACTGCGATGCGCACATTGCAAAACATTGCTAGCTCCGAGCGATCGCTTGCTAGCGAACAGGTCTGAAGCAGGCCCTGTGTCCCTCTTGTTGGCATTGGTACAGGAGTAAAAGTGCTAGCGGGCATTTTGAATTGCAGCAGCACAGTGGCACAGCGAACAGCACTGTTACCTGACAGCACTGAGTACATAGGTTCTGTTCTGACCAGTGAGCTAGGGGTGTGGAGTTTGTATGTTCTCCACACTCTTGCCTGGGTTTCTTCTACTTTTTGTAGTTAATACCAAAGACTTACAGATTAATGATTAATGTTAGTTCGTAATTTGTGTGGTATTGAATCTTAACTAGAAGTTCCGTTGGAGCAGGGATTGATGGCAATGATTAAACATTCCCTGTTAAATATCACCTTAAAAAGGGGTCAGAAGGGGTCATCCTCACAGGATAATTTCACTATTTCTGTCTTCTTTCTACTGAATCTGATAACACAGAAGGGGAGATATACATATCAAACTAAGGGGTGTATTTATTAAACCTTGGATGGAGATATAGTGAACGGAGATAAAGTACCAGCCAATCAGTTTCTGTCACTTTCCAGGCTGTGTTTGAAAAATGACAGCTAGGAGCTGGTTAGCTGGTACTTTATCTCCATCCAAGGCTTAGTAAATAGACTTCTAATTTTGCAGTAAAATCTCAAAAAACCTGCAGTTTTCTGAGGTATTTCTGCAATGCGATAGGATCTGCATATGGATTTCGAGGATAGATGCTACAGTCCCGCAGAACAGCAGTCCCCTTTGGTCTATATGAGGCTGCGAGAGGGCCGCCTGTATCAAGCTCCGGAACTTGACCCGATAGCCAATGCTATCATTAAATGGTGTTGGTCAGTTGTAGACTATTGTCTGCAATACAGCTAATGGCCCGGAGAGGTAGCCAATGGCTATGCAGGTGCATTACATCACCTGGGTCATACACATGGAAGTGATGACATAGCTTGGACAGCTAGGCACCGCAGATACTGTATGTTTCAGCAAGAAATGCATGGAGAATTCCAGCGGACCTTACTGCAGGTAAGTAGGTGATGATGTACTTTAGTGATTGCATTTTAAATGCCATCATTAAATACATCTCACACAGAGTGAGCATAGCATATCTCGGTTTCAGCAGAGCATTCGCAAAACGCTGACCCTAAAAGCGGCTGGGTTTACAGGGAAGTGGGTGGGGTTTGACAATAAGAGGATGTGGCTTGTTGGAAAAAAAATGGGCATAGTTGGGCAAATTGAGGTGCGTTCTATGTGGATTGGCAGCAGGGTTTGCACAGAGGGCCTGATGCAGAGCCGCTTGTAAGCGGTCGATCGTTCGCTCCGAGCGATGTTCGCACATCTGCGCATGCGTATGGGTCATAATGCTCATGCGCCAACCAGTCAGTGCGGTCGGAAATCGTATGCTCGCAAAATAGCGAGTGCCTGCTAATTTGAGTGACAGGATGAGGCGTTTGTGGGTGGTAACAGGGGAAGGTGCTTGAACACGGGGAGTGGAGATCTGAACGCAGGCGTGCTTAAAGGTCAAAACGGGCGTTTTAATGGTGTGCATAATTAACAAAGCAGCGCCATCGGCCACGTCACTTGGTTGTCTCTTAGTCTGAACTGTTCGCATGATTGCGGTAGGAAAATCCAACCACAAGCACTGCGAGCAGTTCAGACGCCTTTCGATGTACTCGATTAATCTAATAAATAGCGGGGATGACGTATGATGCGAGCGGCCATGGGGCGTCTTTACAAAATAGCGAGCGCATGTTTCGTTCGCTCGCTCAGACATAGAGGCGTCAACAGACCGCAAAGAGCGAGCGCTCAATTTAAATAGCTGGCCCCTTTTTCTGAACGAGTGAGCGCAAATAGCGTCCGGCTCTGAATCAGGCCCAGAGTTTGCAGAAGACTAAAGGCCCCCATACATCAGCAATTGATTGCAGCAATCGTGCAATTTGCAATTGATTGTGTATAAAAATCTTTCCCTTTTTCAATCGATTGTGGTAATTCTGCAATCTGCAATCGATTGAAAAAGGGAAAGATTTTTATACACATACGATTGCAAATTGCACGATTGCCGCAATCAATCTCTGATGTATGGGGGCCTTTATTTTGCCTAGATAATGTTGTGAGGTACAAGCAAACCTGCCAACTTTCTTTAACTCCCCTTCTCTGTATTCTTCGTGTCCTGCCAATTTCACTAGTGAGTGGCCAGGATGTAGGTGCTGGACCCACTGTTCTTGATTTAGGAGTCTCCCGGATGTAACGGTGGAGTAGGTAGGTATTCTAGCCACACACAGTCCATGTAGAAAGACGGTGATGCCAGAGAGAGAGAGAGAGAGAGAGAGAGCACAGTGGGAGGGGCTTGTTTGCAAAGTTTGACTGGCCCACAGGGGTACAGGGGAAATCCCCGGTGGGCCCCACTGCCTGTGGGCCCCACCTCCATTTCTAATGTCAGGTTGAATTATAAATTGTTACTCTATTACAGAGTCAGATACTTGGTAGAGCAGGAACATGGATGAATGGAGGGATGAATAGTCCATGCTCTGTAGTGTCCATGTTGTCTAGAAGCTATGTCCTCTATAATGGTTAGCCAAGCCTTTGTGATGCCACACCAATCAAGAGGTTGGCCAAACCCTTTATGGGACACAGTATGGGTAGCAGGTTAGTCTGTGATTGTGCTGTGATGTAACAGAGTGAGAGCAGCACAGTCACACAGTATGGGTAGCAGGTTAGTCTGTGATTGGGTTGTGATGTCACAGAGTGAGAGCAGTGCAGTCACACAGTATGGGTTGCAGGTTTGTCTGTGATTGGGTTGTGATGTCACAGAGTGAGAGCAGCGCAGTCACACAGTATGGGTAGCAGGTTTGTCTGTGATTGGGTTGTGATGTCACAGAGTGAGAGCAGTGCAGTCACACAGTATGGGTTGCAGGTTAGTCTGTGATTGGGTTGTGATGTCATAGAGTGAGAGCAGCGCAGTCACACAGTATGGGTAGCAGGTTAGTCTGTGATTGGATAGTGATGGCTCAGAGTGAGCTGAGGGCCTGATTCAGAGCCGCTCGCTCTGACAGAGCGCACGCTTTGAATCAGGGCCGGGCTTTTTTTTTTTGCTATTGCGAGCGGCCAGGATGATGGTTGCGATGGTCAAGACCATCGCGACCATCGGGCTTGCGACGAGACCCTTGTGCGCCCATCGCAAGCCCCAGAGATCTTTCGGCTCTAACAGAGCCGGAAGCTCTCCACTGACATCACTTGTGATGTCAGTGGGGCCTCCCCCAAACGGCAGGCGTTCTCATGGGAACGCCTCCGTTTGGGCAGCCACCCCCCCGGCCCGCCCACCAAATGGGGCGAGCTGTCACTCAACATCGACAGCTCGCCCCCTTTGGTGCGAGACCCGGAGCGACGGAGTGCCCGGTGCTAGCCGGGTCTCGCGCATGCGCACGACGGAGCCGGCTCCATCGTGCGCATGCACTGTGGGCCACCATCGACCCGGTTGCGAGTGCTCAGCGCTTGCGACCGGGTCTGAATCAGGCCTTCAGTGCAGGCACACGGCCTAAGTAACAGGTTAGCCTGCTAATGCACATACACACGCTAGTGTAACACACATAATTTTTTTTTACCAATAACGCCCCTTATAGATATTTACAATGTATATATGCCTCATAATATATGATTGCAGTCACCTATGTTAAAAACAATCTTTTCATCAATTAACTAGTTAAACACAAGTGACTGCAATCATAAATTAAAGAGGGGAGTCCGGGGGCAGATAATTATTTACTGTACCTGGAGTAAGGGATTATGGAGGATATGCTAGGTTTACAGGCTGATGTAGATTAGGACATACTTGCCAACTCTCCCTCATTGTCAGGGAGACTCCCTGAAATAGTAGCAATCTCCCTGTCTCCCTGAAGAGTCCAGCAATCTCCCTCATTTCATCCTTACCCCCATTATGAAGCTGTTATATTAAAAAACAGAGATATATACATTCAAATGGGATCATTAGTGTAATTTCCTTGCATTGGTTATTAAAAAGCACAATGGGCCTGATTCAGACCCACTCGCGAGCGGCTGTCCGCTCGCAAGTGGGTCGATGGTCTGCACTGAGCATGCGCACGACGGAGGGAGCTCCGTCGTGCGCATGCGCCAGACACGACGAGCGAAGGACTTTCCTTCGCTCGTTGTGTCCGATCAAAGGGGGCGTGCTGTCAATGTTGATTGACAGCACGCCCCCTTTGGTGGGCGTGCCGGGGGCGTGCCTCCCTGACGGGGGCGTTCCCACGGGAACGCCTCCCGTCAGAAGCCGGCCCACTGACATCACTAGTGATGTCAGTGGGAGTGATTTTGGCTCTGATAGAGCCAAAATCACTCCGGAGCTTGCGGTTGAAAACCTCAACCGCAGGCTCCGGCTCGCAATTTCGATGGTCGCGATGGTCACGACCATCGCGGCCATCAAAATGCACGCTCGTATAGCCTGTGGGTGGTGACCCACAGCTATACGAGCGTCCAGGAGGACGCTCCATGAAAATGGAGCCCGGCCCTCATGCAGAGCGTGCGCTCTGCTCAGAGCGTACGGCTCTGAATGAGGGCCAATGATCCCTATGAATTTCTGCAAAGTATTAGTGTGTTTTCATCAACAAACAGATCTTACTAACTGCTTTTGGGCTGGTTTACATTTGGATGTAAGTCAGGTTTAGGACACGCCTCTCAGATTTATCAGGACACGCCCACTGTAACACGCGCTCATAGGTGCTGCTTTCACAATCTCCCTGAAATACTTTTTCAAAAGTAGGCAAGTATGGATTAGGATGCTCTGTGCACGCACATGAAAAATATTCCTCAATGCAGACTTACTGTATATACACTTATACAGCTGACACTCTGTACTCTGGGAGAAGCGGAACTGGGGGGAGAAGGGTCTTTATAATCTAGGGCATATACAATAAAGGTGTATTAAATACTTTCTGCCTATGTTGAACTCCAGTGGGCCGCATATACCCCTGTCAGGAGTCATGTCTGTTGTGGCTTCTAGACCTCTGCTGCAAGATACTCATTGAATAAGACGATCACCAGCTCGGGCCTTGCTATTGCGTAAAATAAGTCATTTGCAATAAAGCATCATACCCTAAAGTACTTCCGCCACTAGCGCACATAGGCAAGGATGGTATTGACAAATCAGGGGTGAGCGAAGAGCGCGAGGTCCCCTCAAAAAATCTATACCAGCACTTCAAATTAATTTCACATGGCATCATTAAGGGAATCGGTAAGTAATGCCGGCGGATCAAATACTGATAATGGCAGCCCAGCGGGTCAAAATCCCGACACCTCGAGGTAAGTACCCTAACCCTCCCCTCTCCCCTCCTAACCGTAAGCCTCCCTTAGGGGTACCTAACCCTAGTCTCCCCCCCTAGTTCTTAACCCTAGCCTCCCCTCCATGGGTGCCTAAACATAACCCCCCCTCCCCGGACCCTAAACCTAACCTTCCTGGTGGGAGTGCCTATCCCTAACCTCCCACCCTAGTGCCTAACCCTATCCCCCCCCCTTCCCCTAGTCTAACCCTAACCTTCCCCGGTGGGGTGCCTAACCCTAAATCCCCATGGGGCTCCCTAAACCTAACGCCCCCATCACCTGGCTAAGTGTATACTTACCCGGCAGAGAGGATGATCGGTCCGGCATCCTCGGCGTTCCGGCGTCGGGATTAACATAGGCGTCGGTATTTCGACGCCTATGTTAAATCCCTTGCCGGGATTATGCTGTCGGGATTGAGGCTGGTGGCTCAGCGGCCGCCGGTCTCATAACTACATCTCCCATTAAGTTGATGCCTGTGTATTATACGCTTATTTTTTTGGACACAATTTACATAAAAATTACAGGTGTACATTGCATTAAATAAAATGCCTGATTTTTTTTCCCGTAAATTGCGTCCAACACAACATCACCCCTCAAGCCGCGCGTGTATATATAGCACTGTCTAACTTTCTGACCTGAGGTCTATGAACTAAGCCTTGGAGAGAGATAAAGGCCCTCATTCAGAGCCACCGCAAACAGCAGTACGCTCGTTGCGTTCCGATGTTGACTAACCACGCATGCGTCGGTGTTACACTGCGCATGTGCATACGGCAGATTGCGAGCTTTTTATCTGTCGTTCCTAAAATAGCGTACAGGAAGTGACATGTCAAATGTGATTGACAGAACAGGGCATTTTTGGGTGTTGACAGGGGTGGAGATGGAAAAACGCAGGCGTGGCGAGGCGTTTTTGGGGCGTACATACATTAGCAGATGCGAGCGTAAAATGTGTTCGGACCGTCACATACGTCACTGGAACATCCTCTTTCCCTTCAAAATGCTCGCACAGTTTAGGGTCTGGATTACTCGACCACATTGGCGATGGCCTTCTCCTCCGTCCCGGGACTCCACGATGTTGCAGCGATTAATCGCGGGTGGTCACAAAAGCAATTAGTGTTGTATTGAAAACCGGCTTGGTATGTGTTTGGAAAGCAGTTTATTGGGATAGCACAAAACCGTACGCAGGTGGAAATCATACCTGCTAATGTCAGGATTACACAATCAATTGGCGTACATTTTTTGGGGTTTTTTTTGGCCTCAATTTGTTGTTTATGGCCTATTGTGACAATAATGTCATCATGTTTTAATTAGCTCCCCCTTTTTTTTTTTAATGTGCAATTTGCATCGTTATGTGTTTTTTTAAACGTTCCTTCAAGAGGCCTTTTTTTTAGACAAATGAAATGGTTTTTGGTGTCCTTTTTTGCCTTTAGGGCCAGGATTAAATGTAACCCATTTGTCCAATAATGTCACAATACAATGTCAGATTTTTTTCATAAATTTATTGTTTAAACACAAACCAATTGGCATAATATTTTTTTTTAGTTTTTCTGCCAAAGATACTTTTTATCAAAAAAAAAAAAAAACAATAACTGATAACATAAACGTACAAAAATAACTTAAAAACATTTCACAAGAAAGGAGAGGGAAGTTTTGACCAGAAAGGAATATGAGCCAAGCACAGAAGGAGTGTGGGAAAAGTCGCCATTGCTGTCACCGTTTTTTTGCCCGTTTGGATGGGGGAGGGTGGGCGCCAGACCGGGTCCGGGATGCCATCGGGCTGGCCTGTCCAGAGGCAGATGTTGTGGCCTCTGGGCTAGGCACAGGGCTAGGCACATTTGGAGGATTGGCTGATGTTGTGCCAGAGGTGGAGGATCCTGATGTTCCGGCAGGAAGGGAGGTCGGCTCCACCATGTGCTGGCGAACGAGCTGCTCCAGGGCATCGGCGATGCGGATGTTGGCCCTGGTATTTTCCGCCAGGGCCTGACCAATGGTCACGTTGGCCGCAGCATTTTGCTCCAGGGCCTCAGCCACCCGTATCAGACTGGCGTCCATCCTCTGCAGAATCTCCGTGTGGAAATCCGATTTGAAATTGAGTTCTGTGAGGAGGCCCACTGCCTGCGAGGGGGCACGCCCTGGACTGGCTTCTGCAGGGTCCTCAGCCGGATGTACTGGTTCCTCCCCTGCAGAGCCAGCAGAAATTCTGCGGCCAAGGCTTCCCTCTGGAGCAGACTCATCCGCCTGTGTCTCTGTTGGAAAAATGAGAAAAGAGTCACATTAGAATCTACATATTGGCACAATAGCATTTCAGAGTTGGTGACATCACAATACTTACCTGGGCCAACATGAGGAGCCGCAAAGTCTGGCATGTCCGTATCCATGTTGGACACGCCAAACACCTCCACAGGCTGCACACACCCCTGTGCCAGCTCTTCTAAATCCGTCAACTCCAATGACACAGGGGTGGGACCCCCACCTGTCCCCCTTGCATGCCTAGCCCTGTCCGCGAGTTTTTGCTTTAGGCGATATTTGAAGTCGCCCCATCTGTGGGCAAAAATGGAAGCCATTATCCTTTGGTTTAAAATGGGGTTTGTTTTTAGGGGGGGCAAGGGTTTACTTACCGCCGTTTGACATCCCGGGCTAGACGGACATAATCACCCACCGTATTGACAGCAACGGCTACCTCTTCCCACATTCTCCACTTCTGGCTTAGACTCATATTCCTGTCTGCCTGTGGCAGGATGTCCACACACTTCTGGATCAAAACCTCCATCTCCTTTCTTGTGAAATGTGGCTGCCTTTTTTTTTTGGCCGCTTTGACCGGAATACTGGGCCCAGCAGCCTCTTCCATGTCATCCTCCTCACCTATTTGTGTAAATTTACAGAATTCACAAAATCACAACTTGCCTCATCTTATGGTTCAAATTAATCGTTGATAGAAAATGCATGAAAGACTTACCGCCTGACTCTTGGGCATTTTTTCCCTGGTCTGTCGCCATGTCTGCGGTCCAAACAAGAAATACACCAGAATTTGAATGTGTTTTCGTGACGTATTTATACATGCGTCCTTATTTTGCGGCCGCATCATTGATTGTGCGGCCCTATGATCCCTCCTTAATTTGTGCGGGAAACGAAACACTATTTATGGCTTGGTGTGTCTCAAGTCGAGGTGGCGTTTTTGGATAGTTGGAGGTTATCTTGGCTGGAGTGTATTGATTGTGTAGAAAGGAGTTGGAGGTTGGAGAATCGTTTGTTGGTTAGATTTGCGTTTTTTTTTCCGTTATCTTTGTTGGTTTATATTTTTGGGACCTCGTTTGTTGATTTGGTAAGTTTTGTGAAGTCTAACTTTTGTTCAATTGTTGTTTCATTGTGTTTCGTATATTTTGTAATTTTTGGATACCTAATTTATTCTATTTTAGATTTTGTTTATTTTCGACCCCAAAGACCTTTTGATTTTGCATCTTAGATATTTGCTCTTGGTAAGTCCATTTTTTATCTTGTATTAGCGAACTAATTAGCGCATTTTTAGTAGTTACTCTTGTGACTTGTATTAGCGAACTAATTAGCGCATTTTTAGTAGTTACTCTTGTGACTTGTATTAGCGAACTAATTAGCACATTTTAAACAGCTTAATAATCATTCTAACTTTTGGATGGTTTAGCTTTCGCTTTTTGAGCCAACATTTCGACCCGTTTTGATGTACTGTGTTAAATGTCGCTTTGCGGTTTTGCTAAATGGGTGTTTGGCATATTTGAACTTTGGTCTAGCACAAAATGTATCCACAAAAATGCACAGAGTGAAATGTGTCAAGTAATTTTGTTGTTTATTTTCAGTTTGGACGTATCATGACAATACCCCGGCATGTAAGCAGCAATGGATGCTATCATCAAGCTAAGTTGTTTTAATATAGTTTTGGGGTGGGTCAAAAGCCTTACTTTAAAATTTTGGAATTTCAGGTTGATCTGGGGAGGATTGTTCTGGCCATGCTCCCGGAAGCCGACCAACCTCAATCTCATCCCAGGCGTAGGCATCGTAGGCATGCAAGGCCCCAGATATTTCGAACACGTGTCACCCTTTTTGGAATGCCCGATGATGAGGTTTTAAGATGCTACCGTCTACCTCCCAAAATCATCATAGACACTCTCTCATTAATAGAAAGTGATCTTGAGCGGCAAATTGACAGTCCAACAGCAATACCACCACTGACGCAATTTATGGCGGTGTTACATTTCTGTGCCTCAGGATCGTTTTAAACAACGGTGGGAATAGTGGCGGGCATCTCCCAATCCTCCTTTTCCCGGATCCTGAGGGCAGTGATGGAGGCACTTTTCAAGCACCTCCATCATTTTATTCAAATGCCTTTGGATATGGGTGCCCTTAGTGTGGCCAAGGCCAATTTTTACCAAATAGCTGGCTTCCCACACATCATCGGGGTTGTGGATGGTACTCACATACCACTTCAGCCTCCAGCACGGCTGGAGGCAATATTTAGAAACAGGAAACACTATCACTCCCTGAATGTAATGGTGGTATGTGATGCCTCCCTCCAGATCCTGTCCCTGAATGCTAAGTTACCAGGAAGTGCACATGACTCCTTCGTCATCCGGCAATCAGGGATATGGCAGAAATTAACCAACCTACAAGCTGGTGATGCGTGGCTTCTGGGTAAGTGGAGACCTTTAGTACATAACAATGTTAAGCTTGATACACAGTGTTCCTGATGTTGTCTCTTATTTTTCACAGGAGACAGTGGATACCCTTGCATGTCCTGGCTGCTCACTCCTTATTTGGCTCCCACACCAGGCCCACAAAGTGAGTATAATTCCGCACTTACAGCCACCAGGCAAGTGGTGGAGCGCTGTATCGGCCTTTTAAAAGGCCGATTCAGATGCCTCCACCGCTCTGGTGGCGAGCTCATGTATTTGCCGGATATGGTGTCGAAAATTGTGGTCCTGTGTGGGATATTTCACAACATCACCATAAGGAGTGGTGTCCCAATGCAGCCAGAGGATGCCTTACCTGAGGATGGCCCCCCCGAGGTTGGTCGGAGGTCAGTATGTGGGGGGGCCATACGCGATGATGTGGTGGCCAGATTTTTTAGGTAAGTTTGACCCAAACTACAGTGTTTATACCTAATGTGTTTGTGTTTGTTTGCGAACATCTAATTTATTTTTATTTTTTCACCATCTTCTGTTTGTTCACATAATCTTTGCCACTCCAACGCTCACTACTTCCTGCTACCCTTACCAAACCTGGATCTGGTGATTTTGTCCATATATTCTGGAACCCATATCGCAACGCCATGTTTGTGGAATCATGTTGGCATGGTCCTTCGTCAACCAGTTCTTGATTGTTTTTTTAAATTAAATATTTTATTTGTATGTGTTGTATTTGAGATTATCACTGTTTTTTGGTTTTGGGACTGACCACTTTGATTTCTCATTTAAGTTGTGAATAAATGTTTGGAGAGTGAAATGGTCTTCCTTTTTTGGACGTTAACAGCAAGTGGAACCAGGTTAACACACCTTACAATTGACTAAGGGGTAATCCAGTACTGACACCAGTTGATGTAAACTGAAATATGTTTGCAGGTTCCCAACCCACACCAAAAGGAAGCCTGTCCAAACCTTTGGATTTTGAAGATTGGCCTAAGCAGCTTGCACACCAACTAGGAACCTGTAAAATGGCGAAATATCTAATTGACACTACACCCAAAAAGGGAAATGACATTGTTACTGTTATGTGTTTCTTGTGGCTGTTTAACATACAAATACAAAATACAATCTAACTTTTAAAAAATGGAAATCCGTGCAGGAACAGTCTACTTATGTCAGGGAAAACTATTTGTGTTTTAGAAAAAAAGAATGAGCCAGAACGTATATTAGAACTACAAAATTTATTTACAAAACGAATAAAAAAAAAAAAAACTACTGGCGAAGGATGCCAGACAGCCGGTCAAGGGCCACAAGAAGGCCAATTACATGTTGCCGCATCTGGCCAACACAATCCTCCACCTCTTGACGACGCCTCTGTTCCTCTGTGGGTGAGAAAAGTGTGTGGATTAATAAAACAATAGGGAATCCACATTAAAAAAACAAAAACACAACGAAATCACTCCTAAACCGAAAAAAAAAAAACCAAAACAAAAAGGGGGTGCTGGCAAAAATACAAGGCCTATGTACAAATTCACACAGGTGTGATATGTGTATGTTGAAATCAGCAGGAAGAGGTAAAGGCAAACTGCTAAATCAACAAAAGTAAACCAAACAAGCACGAATAAAGGCACGACACATGATTACATACAAACAGTTTGTGGTTAAAAAAAATGAGAAAGAAAAACATACCGGGAGCCAAAACGGGAGCTCCGGAAGTCCCTCCATGTTCCTCCTCGGAGGAGCCTTCATTCCCCAAAGAACGGGGAGGGGTAATGATGGACTCCGGGGAGGGGGTAATTGGAAGAGGGGTGGGTGGAGGAGAGGGGGAAGTGGGACGGAGGGGAAGGAGGCCCGACAGTTCCGGGAGAGGGTCTGGGAAGGCTGGGGAGGAGTGGGGTATAGGGGAAATATTTGGGGTGGAGTGTTGGCTGGGGGTTGGGGATAGTGGCCGGGAACGCCGTCTGGCCGGACGGTGATGGCGTAGTCTTGGCTGTCCTCCTAAAATATGTCAAACAAATTGAGGTTAGTTTCTGGGCAAATCCGGGGCCCAAATTAAAAAAAAAAAACCAGCAACAAAAAACATGCAAAAAGGAGTAGAATGAAAAAAACAGAAATAGAGGGAAAACAAGCACACGCTGATATGAGGACAAATAATTAATAGGACAGACAGGAAAACATGCACACGCAGATATGAGGACAAATAATTAATAGGACAGACAGGAAAACATGCACACGCAGATATGAGGACAAATAATTAATAGGACAGACAGGAAAACATGCACACGCAGATATGAGGACAAATAATTAATAGGACAGACAGGAAAACATGCACACGCAGATATGAGGACAAATAATTAATAGGACAGACAGGAAAACATGCACACGCAGATATGAGGACAAATAATTAATAGGACAGACAGGAAAACATGCACACGCAGTTTGCCCCACAAACACAAACATGAAAACCACAATACATAACACTTACTTTCAACGATCTGCATGCGAAAGCATGCCAGCAAGCGGGGCGTTCGCCGTTGCAGGTCTGACCACCTGCGCTCAAGCTGCCCGATGTTGCGGCGTGAACCCATCTACCGCAGGCGGGACCGTGCCTCCGCATACGCGGAGCGCTTCTGCCGGTTGGTGATGGGTGGAGGCTGGCTGGTGATCCGCCTATCCATCACCTCCGTAAGCACCAGCAGCTCGCGCCTGGTGAATGCGGAGGCTCTCATGATGGCAATGGAGTTTTTCATACAAAACATTTTTGATAAAGTGTGGCCAAAATTTCTGATTGGCTAATGTATTTTGGAAATTAACAGGAGCAATTTTATTGGTTAGTGTATGAGTCATGTGTTCAACAGGGCCAGAAATCTCTGGAGAGTTATGATAGGCTTGATGCAGTGACATGCGTTTGCAAATTTAAATAAAGAAATGAACCCCGGAAAATATGCGGGGATCCACAGCAATACAACAATTGTTTAATTGTGGTTCACATGTTTTTTGAACAATAAAAGCGAATGTTCCATCCGTACGTATTCTGCGGGTAAACACAAACACGGACAAGAGTAAAGTTTCTTGCATTGTGTTGAAAAAAAAAAAAAAATTGAGCTAATTGATACATTGATTGGCATGATACGATTGAGGGAGGTAGGCTGAATAAAGGAGCAGGTAATCGACATCTGACAAGGCCACTTCCGGTTTCACTTGTGCATGCGTTCCCTTCAAGCCATTTCGGGGATGTACGCTCGCTATTTCGCACGCTCGTTAGTTAGAGGAGGGGTCGCCTGAGTTTAGGGAGGAATTTTAGATGCGAACGAAAATACGAGCGAGCCATTGAATTTAAATATTTTTGTACGTACGCCTAACGTACGTGCGCCCGCTTGCGAGTGGGTCTGAATGAGGGCCAAAGTACCAATTAATCAATCAGCTCCTGTCACGTTACAGGCTGTGTTTGAAAAAAATGACAGGAGCTGTTTGGTTGGTACTTTGGGCCTGATTCAGAGCCGGACGCTATTTGCGCTCGCTCGTTCAGAAAAAGGGGCCGGCTATTTAAATAGAGCGCTCGCTCTTTGCGGTCTGTTGACGCCTCTATGTCTGAGCGAGCGAACGAAACATGCGCTCGCTCTTTTTTTTAAAACGCCCCCCCCTGGCCGCTTGCATCCTACGTCATCTCCGCTATTTATTAGATTAATCGAGTACATCGAAAGGCGTCTGAACTGCTCGCAGTGCTTGTGGTTGGATTTTCCTACCGCAATCATGCGAGCAGTTCAGGCTAAAAGACAACCAAGTGACGTGGTCGATGACGCTGCTTTGTTAAATATGCACACCCTTAAAACGCCCGTTTTGACCGTTTGGCATGCCTGCGTTCGGATCTCCACTCCCCATTTTCAAGCACCTTCCCCTGTTACCACCCACAAATGCCTCATTCTGTCACTCAAATTAGCAGGCATTCGCTATTTTGCGAGCACACAATTTCCGACCGTAATGACTGGTTCGCACATGCGTATTACGACCCATACGCATGCGCAGTTGTGCGAACATCGCTCGGAGCGAACGAGCGGCCGCTTACGAGCGGCTCTGATTCAGGCCCTTTGTCTCCATCCACTTTCTCTCTCTCCAAGGTTTAGTACATAACAAATAGCCTACGTAAATGTGAGCTCACAGTCTCAGACATCTTAAATACGGTTCAAATGTGTAGGAAATGCCAACTGTGGTGACCGACATGCTCCATGCAATACATTGGCAATGCTTTTATTAACGATCGTGAATATATCACATTGTATCTAATAATTTCTCATGTAACCATTCATCCAGTTTATACTATTCATGTTCTGAGTTGTGTCGCAATCAGAATCAATGGACGCACATTTGGTAAATAAATATGAAGATCATCCATTGCTTTCGTGTTGAAAGGAACAAAACAAAACTGTGTTTCTCTAGGTTATGGGAGAAGCAGAGCATTGAGGGAGATCAGTTATTGTTTATGTGTTTTCTTATGTTGCTGGAACTATTAACAATTAGAATTGAATTCCACAATCACAGAGCATAATGCATTCCATAGCCAATACCTTCCCTCTCAGTGTACAGATCTTATCAAATTCTACCCATTAGCAAAGCACTGTAGCAAACTCAGCTTCCGATCAATGCACCGTATTATGCCCCTGGCTGGCAGAACGTGCTGGGAATTGGGAAGCAGCTCCAGGTGTAATGTTCATTAGTTGTATAGCAGCCACTGATATGCTTAATAGTTCATACCAATTACCATTAATGTCAATTCCGGGGTATCAATGGACAAGGTGGAAATCATCTTGTAGGAACACAAACAGATTTGTGTGATATTACAGAAAGTCTTTACTTTCCATTAGGGGTGTGCACCGGCCACTTTTCGTGTTTTGTGTTTTGGTTTTGGATCTGGATCTTTCTTCGTGTTTTGGATCTGGATTGGTTTTGCCAAAACCACCCTTCCGTGTTTTGGGTTCTGGGTTTTGTGTTTTGGATCTGTATTTTTTTGAAAAAAAGCATAAAAACAGCTAAAATCACAGAATTTGTAGGTTTTTCTGCTCCTATGCTATTATTAACCTCAATAACCTTAATTTCCACTCATTTCCAGTCTATTCTGAACACCTCACACCTCACAATAGTGTTTTTATGTCCAAAAGGTTGCACCGAGGTAGCTGGATGACTATGCTAAGCGACACGAGTGGGCGGCACAAACACGTGACCCATCTAGGAGTGACACTGCAGTGGCAGGCAGGATGGCAGTTAGAAAAACTAGGCCCCAAACTGTACATAATGCAAAGAAAAAAAGAGGTGCAAGATGGAATTGTCCTTGGGCCCTCCCACCCACCCTTATGTTGTATAAACAGGACATGCACACTTTAACAAATCAATCATTTCAGCGCCAGGGTCTGCCACACAACTGTGGCTGAAATGATTGGTTCGTTTGGGCCCCCACAAAACAAGCTGGCAATTAATGTGTCCCTGCACAAACTGGCTCTACGGAGGCAAGATGTCATCCTCATCCTCCTCATCCACCGATTCCTCACCCTCTTCAGTGTGTACATCCTCATCCTCACAAAGTATTAACTCGTCCCCACTTGAATCCACCACCACAGGTCCCTCTGTACCTTCTGGAGGCTGGTCTCCCTGGAAGAGCTGATAATTCATTTTGATGAACATCATCTTCTCCACATTCTGTGGAAGCAACCTTCTACGCCTTTCGCTGACAAGGTTCCCGGCTGCACTAAACACTCTTTCGGAGTACACACTGGAGGGGGGGGCAACTCAGGTAAAATAGAGCCAGTTTGTACAGGGGCCTCCAAATTGCCTCTTTTTCCTGCCAGTACAGGTATGGACTGTCTGACATGCCTACTTGGATGCTGTCACCGATGTAATCCTCCACCATTCTGTCAATGGTGACAGTATCATATGCAGTGACAGTAGACATGTCAGAAATTGTTGCCAGGTCCTTCAGTCCGGACCAGATGTCCAAACTTGGTCCTGCCTGCCCTGCATCACCGCCAGCGGGTTGCTTAGGATACCTAAGTTTTTTCCTGGCAGCCCCAGTTGCGGGAGAAAATGAAGAAGGAGCCGTTGACGTGTCACGTTCCGCTTCAGCTGACAGTGTGTTCACCAGCAGGTCTTTGCACCTCTGCAGGCTTGTGTCGGCCGGAAAGAGAGACACCACATAGGCTTTAAACCTAGGATCGAGCACGGTGGCCAAAATGTAGTGGTCTGATTTCAACAGATTGACCACCCTGGAATCCTGGCAAAGCGAATGAAGGGCTTCATCCACAAGTCCCACATGCCGAGCGGAATCGCTCCGTCTTAGCTCCTCCTTCACTTTCTCCAGCTGCTTCTGCAAAAGCCTGATGAGGGGAATGACCTGACTCAAGCTGGCAGTGTCTGAACTGACTTCACGTGTGGCAAGTTCGAAGGGCTGAAGAACCTTGCACAACACGGAAATCATTCTCCACTGCGCTTGAGTCAGGTGCATACCCCCTCCTTTGCCTATGTCATAGGTGGATGTATAGGCTTGTATGGCCTTTTGCTGCTCCTCCATCCTCTGAAGCATATAGAGGGTTGAGTTCCACCGCGTCACAACCTCTTGCTTCAGGTGATGGCGGGGCAGGTTCAAGAGTGTTTGCTGGCGCTCCAGTCTTCGGCACGCAGTCGCTGAATGGCGAAAGTGGCCAGAAATTTTTCGGGCCACCCAAAGCGTCTCCTGCACGCCCCTGTCGCTTTTCAGAAAATTCTGCACCACCAAGTTTATTGTGTGAGCAAAACATGGGACGTGCTGGAATTTGCCCAGATGTAATGCCCGCACAATATTGGTGGCGTTGTCAGATATCACAAATCCCCAGGAGAGTCTAAGTGGGGTAAGCCACTGGGCGATGATTTCCCTCAGTTTCTCTAAGAGGTTGTCGGCGGTGTGCCTCTTACTGAAACCGGTGATACACAGCGTAGCCTGCCTTGTAACGAGCTGGCGTTTCTGAGATGCTGCTACTGGTGACGCTGCTGCTGTTGCTGCGTAAGGTGATACATCTACCCAGTGGGCTGTCACAGTCATATAGTCCTTAGTCTGCCCTGTTCCACTTGTCCACATGTCCGTGGTTAAGTGGACATTGTGTACAACGGCATTTTTCAGGACACTGAGGACACTTTTTCTGACGTTTCTGTACAGTCTCGGTATCGCCTGCCTAGTGAAGTGGAATCTAGACGGGATTTGGAACCGGGGACACACTACCTCCATCAATTGTCTAAATCCCACTGCACTAATGGCGGATACCGGACGCACGTCTAACACCAACATAGCAGTCAAGGCCTCAGTTATACGTTTTGCTTCAGGATGACTGCTGTCGTACTTCATCCTCCTCGCTAAGGACTGTTGGAGGGTCAATTGTTTAGTAAAAGTAGTGGTGTTCCTACTTCCTCTCTGGGATGATGAACGACTCCCAGCAGCAGCAGCAACAGCAGCAGCGGCAGCAGTAGGCGTAGCAATGCAGGATCCTCCGGAGGAATCCCGGATAGGAGAGTCAGTCATGCCAGTGATATGGCCTGCAGGACTACTTCCGATCCTGACTAAGGAGGAAATTGACGAGGAGGGAGTTGACGGTGTGGTTTGCAGGCGCTTGGATACAACAGGACAACGGGATTTAGGTGTCCCTGGACTGCTTACGGTCTGAGCCAAAGTTTCTGAACTTGACAGTAACTTTTTATGAACGCGCTGCAGGTGCCGTATAAGGGAGGATGTTCCTAGGTGGTTGACGTCCCTACCCCTACTTATTTCACCTTTACATATGGTACATATGGCAAGACAGTTGTTGTCCGGATTTGGATAGAAATATTGCCAGACCAAAGAGGTGGAATGTTTGGTCTTCTGCCCAGGCATGACCGTGATGGGCTTTTTCATCCCACGGACAACAACTGTCTCCCCCGGAGCCTGATTTAAACAAACCACATCACCATCAGAATCCTCCTCGCCAACTTCCTCCTCAGCGCCAGCTACACCCGTATCCTCATCCTGTTGTACTTCAACAGTGACATCTTCAATTTGCATATCAGCAAGTGGACTGTGGGTGCTCCTTTCAGCACTTGCAGGGGGCGTGCAAATGGTGGAAAGAGCCACCTCTTCCCGTCCAGTGCTGGGAAGGTCAGGCATCGCAACCACCACCACACTTGGACTCTCTTTGGGGATTTGTGATATCTTCTTAGAAAGCACAGTTCTTCGCTGTGCTTTTGCCAGCTTAACTCTTTTGATTTTTTTAGTGGGAGGAGTGCTTCCATCGTCATGTGAAGCTGAACCACTAGTCATGAACATACTAGGGATCGACCTTAGCCGTTCCTTGCCACTCCGTGTCGTAAATGGCATATTGGCAAGTTTACGTTTCTCTTCAGCTGATTTAAATGTCTTTTTCAAGGTCATTTTCCTGAACTTTGCCATTTGGGATTGTATGTGCCCTCTACTATGACATTGGGCATCGGCCTTGGCAGACGACGTTGATGGCATGTTATCGTCTATGTCATGACTAGTGGCAGCAGCTTCAGCACTAGGAGGAAGTGGTTCTTGATCTTTCTCTATTTTATTTTTATCGGAGAAAGTTTGGTCCTCCATTTATGTTATATCGATTTGATATATACGTGCGGCTAAACACAGAAAATAAATTTTTTTTTGGTTCGGACTGGAGTGTACTTTGTGGGTTACAGCACCCTTTAACGGTCAAGCCAGCCGGCCCTTTACTTATGACACAGGCGCACGCTTGGCACTACTTTGTTGATGCACGTGCGGCTACTGCGCACACAATTCACAAACACAGAAAATAATTTTTTTTTTGGTTTGGACTGGAGTGTACTTTCGGGGGTTACAGCACCCTTAACGGTCAAGCCAGCCGGCCCTTTACTTATGACACAGGCGAACGCTTGACACTACTTTGTTGATGCACGTGCGGCTACTGCGCACACAATTCACAAACACAGAAAATAATTTTTTTTTGGTTTGGACTGGAGTGTACTTTCAGGGGTTACAGCACCCTTTAACGGTCAAGCCAGCCGGCCCTTTACTTATGACACAGGCGCACGCTTGGCACTACTTTGTTGATGCACGTGCGGCTACTGCGCACACAATTCACAAACACAGAAAATAATTTTTTTTTGGTTTGGACTGGAGTGTACTTTCGGGGGTTACAGCACCCTTTAACGGTCAAGCCAGCCGGCCCTTTACTTATGACACAGGGGCACTCTTGGCACTACTTTGTTGATGCACGTGCGGCTACTGCGCACACAATTCACAAACACAGAAAATAATTTTTTTTTGGTTTGGACTGGAGTGTACTTTCGGGGGTTACAGCACCCTTTAACGGTCAAGCCAGCCGGCCCTTTACTTATGACACAGGCGCACGCTTGGCACTACTTTGTTGATGCACGTGCGGCTACTGCGCACACAATTCACAAACACAGAAAATAATTTTTTTTTAGGTTTGGACTGGAGTGTACTTTCGGGGGTTACAGCACCCTTAACGGTCAAGCCAGCCGGCCCTTTACTTATGACACAGGCGCACGCTTGGCACTACTTTGTTGATGCACGTGCGGCTACTGCGCACACAATTCACAAACACAGAAAATAATTTTTTTTTTGGTTTGGACTGGAGTGTACTTTCGGGGGTTACAGCACCCTTAACGGTCAAGCCAGCCGGCCCTTTACTTATGACACAGGCGCACGCTTGGCACTACTTTGTTGATGCACGTGCGGCTACTGCGCACACAATTCACAAACACAGAAAATAATTTTTTTTTTTGTTTGGACTGGAGTGTACTTTCGGGGGTTACAGCACCCTTAACGGTCAAGCCAGCCGGCCCTTTACTTATGACACAGGCGAACGCTTGACACTACTTTGTTGATGCACGTGCGGCTACTGCGCACACAATTCACAAACACAGAAAATAATTTTTTTTTGGTTTGGACTGGAGTGTACTTTCAGGGGTTACAGCACCCTTTAACGGTCAAGCCAGCCGGCCCTTTACTTATGACACAGGCGCACGCTTGGCACTACTTTGTTGATGCACGTGCGGCTACTGCGCACACAATTCACAAACACAGAAAATAATTTTTTTTTGGTTTGGACTGGAGTGTACTTTCGGGGGTTACAGCACCCTTTAACGGTCAAGCCAGCCGGCCCTTTACTTATGACACAGGGGCACTCTTGGCACTACTTTGTTGATGCACGTGCGGCTACTGCGCACACAATTCACAAACACAGAAAATAATTTTTTTTTAGGTTTGGACTGGAGTGTACTTTCGGGGGTTACAGCACCCTTAACGGTCAAGCCAGCCGGCCCTTTACTTATGACACAGGCGCACGCTTGGCACTACTTTGTTGATGCACGTGCGGCTACTGCGCACACAATTCACAAACACAGAAAATAATTTTTTTTTGGTTTGGACTGGAGTGTACTTTCGGGGGTTACAGCACCCTTTAACGGTCAAGCCAGCCGGCCCTTTACTTATGACACAGGCGCACGCTTGGCACTACTTTGTTGATGCACGTGCGGCTACTGCGCACACAATTCACAAACACAGAAAATAATTTTTTTTTAGGTTTGGACTGGAGTGTATTTTCGGGGGTTACAGCACCCTTAACGGTCAAGCCAGCCGGCCCTTTACTTATGACACAGGCGCACGCTTGGCACTACTTTGTTGATGCACGTGCGGCTACTGCGCACACAATTCACAAACACAGAAAATAATTTTTTTTTTGGTTTGGACTGGAGTGTACTTTCGGGGGTTACAGCACCCTTAACGGTCAAGCCAGCCGGCCCTTTACTTATGACACAGGCGCACGCTTGGCACTACTTTGTTGATGCACGTGCGGCTACTGCGCACACAATTCACAAACACAGAAAATAATTTTTTTTTTGGTTTGGACTGGAGTGTACTTTCGGGGGTTACAGCACCCTTAACGGTCAAGCCAGCCGGCCCTTTACTTATGACACAGGCGAACGCTTGACACTACTTTGTTGATGCACGTGCGGCTACTGCGCACACAATTCACAAACACAGAAAATAATTTTTTTTTGGTTTGGACTGGAGTGTACTTTCAGGGGTTACAGCACCCTTTAACGGTCAAGCCAGCCGGCCCTTTACTTATGACACAGGCGCACGCTTGGCACTACTTTGTTGATGCACGTGCGGCTACTGCGCACACAATTCACAAACACAGAAAATAATTTTTTTTTGGTTTGGACTGGAGTGTACTTTCGGGGGTTACAGCACCCTTTAACGGTCAAGCCAGCCGGCCCTTTACTTATGACACAGGGGCACTCTTGGCACTACTTTGTTGATGCACGTGCGGCTACTGCGCACACAATTCACAAACACAGAAAATAATTTTTTTTTAGGTTTGGACTGGAGTGTACTTTCGGGGGTTACAGCACCCTTAACGGTCAAGCCAGCCGGCCCTTTACTTATGACACAGGCGCACGCTTGGCACTACTTTGTTGATGCACGTGCGGCTACTGCGCACACAATTCACAAACACAGAAAATAATTTTTTTTTGGTTTGGACTGGAGTGTACTTTCGGGGGTTACAGCACCCTTTAACGGTCAAGCCAGCCGGCCCTTTACTTATGACACAGGCGCACGCTTGGCACTACTTTGTTGATGCACGTGCGGCTACTGCGCACACAATTCACAAACACAGAAAATAATTTTTTTTTAGGTTTGGACTGGAGTGTACTTTCGGGGGTTACAGCACCCTTAACGGTCAAGCCAGCCGGCCCTTTACTTATGACACAGGCGCACGCTTGGCACTACTTTGTTGATGCACGTGCGGCTACTGCGCACACAATTCACAAACACAGAAAATAATTTTTTTTTTGGTTTGGACTGGAGTGTACTTTCGGGGGTTACAGCACCCTTAACGGTCAAGCCAGCCGGCCCTTTACTTATGACACAGGCGCACGCTTGGCACTACTTTGTTGATGCACGTGCGGCTACTGCGCACACAATTCACAAACACAGAAAATAATTTTTTTTTTGGTTTGGACTGGAGTGTACTTTCGGGGGTTACAGCACCCTTAACGGTCAAGCCAGCCGGCCCTTTACTTATGACACAGGGGCACTCTTGGCACTACTTTGTTGATGCACGTGCGGCTACTGCGCACACAATTCACAAACACAGAAAATATATTATTTTTTTAGCACTTGGGGGGAGCACCCCTGATGGACAGAGCACCCCCTGGACAACACTACAGCACCCCTTTAGGACTGGGACACTGCACAGGACTTTGGAGTGGACACAGCCCCTATGGAGAACTGACTGCACAACACAGTCCAGCCAGCCCCTATGGACTTTGAAGTAGTGGACACAGCCCCTATTAACAACAGCAGCACAGCACAACACAGCCAGCCCCTATGGACTTTGAAGTAGTGGACAACAGCAGCACTACACTACACTACACTACACAGCACTAACTCCCACCCTCCCTCTTCACTGTCCACAGCCGAGTGAGAAAATGGCGCCGACGCGGGTACCTTATATAGGATCCAAAACCCGCGAGACTCGGAAGGCGGGATGATGACGTTTTGCCTCGATGTCAGATCCGAGTCAGGCGGGAAAAGTCGAGCCTGACTCGGATCGGACTCGGATCGGGGGGGCTCGGGGGGGTTCGGATTTCAGAAATCCGAACCCGCTCACCCCTACTTTCCATGTACAACTATTAAATTAGGGTTATTTTATTAGTTGAAAGATGCTCATACTTTACAGTACACTCAGCACTGAGTCATGTAGAGACCTCTGATCACTTTCTGACAGTGTCTAGTTATTGATTACTGTATGCTGGCCTAAGTGTCTATTACTGTCATAGATGAAAGTGAAATAGTACAGAACTGATACTTCTTGATTATTGTGCTCAAGGCTGGATTAGTACATGAGACACAGGGGTCCTGTGTATAGGGAGGCGGGGGTCTTTCCCTGAACATTGCATAGTAGAGATGAGGAAAGCCAGCTTATGTGAGCTCAGATAAGGAAGGGTTAATGTAACTTTCGGGCAGATTTATAAAAGGGTAAGGGGCCTATTTAATATTTATCATTAAATATTTGCGACATATACCCCGAAAAACACCAGTTTTTTTGGGGGGAAGCCCGCAAATATTTAGTATCACCCCAATGTATGGTACACTTTTATTAACTCCTCTACGGGAGATGCCTGGAGAGGAGATGTGGCTGACAGCTACGGGGGGAGGCGGGGCTCTCCACGTCATTAAGCTCCGCCTCCATCATGGCAAAATGTCGCTACTAGCATGTGTGCGGGATGCAAGTGATCCGCCTACTCTTCCGAGGGTGCAAGGGGCTACCTGAAAAATGGAGGAGGGACCGCAGCAGACATCTTTCGGAGGCCCCATCCCTGCCTGTGCTATTTATGTTCCAACAGAACTGCTGCGAGCATGTCAGTATAGTGGCCCCAATGTAACACAACGTATTATACCCACTCACAGATGAAGAGGAGGGTGGTTTGTTATTGGTGGGGTATAAATGCACCCTCCTCTTATTCCCCTGCATGTACTTACACATCTCATTAATCTGCTCTGTCTGACTACTGTACACTGAATAAGTGAATGTTATAGTTACATTATTAACCGTTTTGTGTATTTGTCTTTGCTTTCAGGGAGCTACAGGCCCGCATCCAAGAGCTTTACTCACAGCTCATTCGCAAGGTAGGCAAAGCAATGTCATTCTAGCAGTAGAATTCATTTTCGCTTTGATGCAGAATTTCCCATTAGGCATCAATACGTTCAGAGTAATTGTGCGTTATGAACAGTGTGGAGTATATTTCTTCTTGTACCGTTCTCATAATAGTTTCCCTTTGATTATGCATCGGTGAGTGCATCCTTGGTGGTAAGCCCATGTGGCTTCTCCATATGAGATACATTCTGATCAGATAGCGCTGAACAGAGCTGAATGCACCTCAGGTGGGGCTTTAATAATGAAACACTGATCCTTAATAGCACTGTCGCAGTCATTTACATGGACATCTGTGGCACTGTAGGGAGTTTGCAGGATAGCACATTAAGGTTCATGCACATTTAAGCAGCACACTAAAATATAACCAGACATGAACAAAACAGTTATGTGCCACTGGTAGTACATAGGGGCTGCTGCAATCTGCATCTTTGAATGTGGCCAGTACAGTCTAAGCAAAGGTTACAATCCTTCTCCAGGGAAAACCTAATGAGTGATGCGAAGGGAGTGCAAACAGTACGTGTTCAACACTTCACTGCATTACATATATAATATATATATATCTCAATGCCAATATTCTCAGAATGCAAGTTTGTCATACACGTGAATGCTCATTACAGTTTCTCCTTTATATACTGATTATACAGGTGCCCCCTCTGCCTTGGCATCAGGAGTCTCTAGACCTCACAAAGGCCCGGCCATGTTAGTCGTCACTGGTATGTATTATATAACGTGGAATATTTACCTGCTCTATTGGTCCTTTGCTCCTGCTTACTATTAATTACCATTACTTTGGTTTCTAAATGCTCATTATATATTAGCGTTTAAAAATACACAGCTAAATAGAAAACACCCTTCTTGACCACTAGACAACCTGGGCAGGATGCAGAGGTGGAGGTACGCCTAATTTGGCACACGTACCACGCAGCTATTCGCATTATGTATATTACTACAAAAATGGCTGCACACATGTACGGGCAATTCAGAGACATAGGGGTTGATGTATCAAGTAGTGGAAAAAGTGGAGACGTGGACAATTGGAGAAGTTGCCCATAGCGACCAATATATAATTCCTATTTTTCATCCCTAATGTCAACCATTAGTGTGCAATGGGTGTGATTCCGAGACGCACGCTAATTCAATCGCAGCTGCACAAATATGCTGATGGTTGCAAAGCTTACCCGAGCATCAGGATGCCCACTGCTGCCTTCTCATATGCGTACGACGTCACTTACCTGCATAAATATCGGTAACATCGACGCACATTGAGCAGCCACTTTGCCCTTGCGGAAGCTCTGACCTGCCGCAGCCTTGGGAGCTCTCCTGACACACAGAGCTGCGTATGCAATCGCTGTGGCTAATTTATGCACGCCCGTGAAACGGCGTTCACGCGGACAGACGCGTCTACATATTTCAGACCACTCCCGTCACCACCCCCAAACGCTGACAACCTGTCACTCACTCTGCGATGGATTCCTCTGTACCTCCGTAGTCACTGTGTGATCGCTGTGCCCGCGCAGTGTGGCTTATATGCATGCGCGATGGCAAACAATCGTTCGATCTGCGTGCGTAATCGCCTTTGCGTCCAGCTCTGAATCGGGCCCAGTGTTGCAGTGCTGAAAGCTATCCTGTTGTAAGTGGAAGTATCTTTTTCTGTGGATGATTATAAAGGAAATAGGCCGAGAATAATCCTAAAGTCAAAACCAATGAATGGGGTGATCCTAATATGTTAGAGGAAGGCAGGACTTGGCTTCCAGGAGACTTCCAGGATGCGAGCTGGAGGTGACAACTCAGGGGGGGCTGGTGAATTTAATCATTTGAAGCTGCCCCTTCAACACAGTGATACAAATTGCGGCACTGGGACCGGGGTTATAATGATCATCAACACACTCTCTACCCCACGCATTTCACTAGAAAGTGTGTAAGATGAACTCACTCTTCCGTGAGTCCATTGGACTCCCCTAACATTCAGCCAAGTGTTCATTGAAGTGACATGTTTACATTCCCCACCTCATGCATTTGTAGCTGGACTCTCAATCCTGCAAAATTCGGCACATCAGAGACAGAATGTGGACACGCACCTGCCTACGTGCTAGATTGTGAAATAGGTGTATTTGTGCATAGAAAATGATCATTAATAAATCATTTAAATTATATTTATTTATTTACATAGCACCACCAACATATTCCATAGTGCTTTACATTTGGGAACAGACACAGTAATAAGACAAGACTGGGTAATAACAGACAGACAAAGAGGTAATATCTCACTTGTCTTCATCTGTGACCAACAACTGGAATATGATTCCGTATTTAGCTGCACAATAGGGCGACAGGCTAGACACCTTGCTCTGTGAATGATTCTGTGCAGCTCTCAAACCCTACATGATTTATATCCCCCATCTCTGGTTTGTAGATTAATCCTATTGTAAAAATGAACTGAATGATAATTTATATTTATGCTTATCTACTTGGTGCTTCATTGTAATACTCCTGCCCAGTAATCAGCAGGCACCATCTTTTGTGATGTTAGTGCTAGGCAGCTATAGCATACTTGCCTACCCTCCCGATTTGGTCGGAAGCCTCCCAAAACTCGGGTGCCGCTCCCGACCTCCCGGGAAGGCAGGCGATCCTCCCAGCTGCCGGCGACCACTCCAATCCCCCTGCAATTACATGTAAAGCCCCCGCAGCGGGGGACGGCGGTGACGCGATTCACGTGGCATCGCGTAATTTTGGCCCCGCCCCCTGCTTCACACTGCCTGTAATATCAGCAGTGTGTAGCGGGGGCGGGGCCAAAATGACGTGATTGTGTGGCTCTACCCCCACCCCGCCCACAAACACTCATCATATGGCCGCCCCCACCCCGTTTGCAAAATTTCCACAGTGCCCCCTCTATGCAAATTATTTTGCAGTTTATCCATTTTAATTGTATATTATCTAATATTTGCACTATATGCCTACTTAGCTGACATGTATGATTAAATGAATGGTGATTAGCATAGAGTAAGTATTATAAACGGAAATAGATATTTTCTAAAGAAGTATATAGGGCCCCATTTACAAACGAAGGGAAATACCAGCGGGAATCTTCGTTTAGTATCACTGTGATACAAACGAAAATTCCACTGGTATTTAGTAATACTTACCCCTCTGCTGGGCTGCTGGCAGCCTAACGCTGCCAGCGACGGGGCTCCAGGGTCATGCGCATGCGCGACGGTCCGTCAGTGCACGACAGGGAGACCCGGCAGTGCCTGGAAGGCTTCGTTGAAGCCGGAAGGGCACCGCCGGGTCTCCATTGCCGGCAATGGGGCCCACATCGCTCTCGCCATCTGTTAGATGGCGAGAGCGATGCTGTACAAACAGCGGTAATCTTAGATTACCGCTGTATACTAAATACAGCAAGAAGGTATAACCCCTTTAGTGAGCACTAAAGGGGTTATATTTCGTTTGTAAATGGGGCCCATAGTCTCTCTAATCCTAAATGTTGATGATATTACGTGGTATATAAGAAATATGATTCACTAATAAATCAGTCAGTAAGGAGAGACAGAGGCGGAAGCGATTGGGCCAGTGACAGCAGATGCCCTGTAGTAGCACTCTGGTGAGAACAGAAAACCCGGGGCTCAGCAGGTGGCAGTGTAACTTGGTGCAGGGAGAGGGCCGGGCCTCAGAGGTGGCTAGTCCCTCGTAGCAGCCCCATTCTCTGCATTTACTGTAGCTACGCCCTTGCCTGTGAGTGGCATCTGTTCTGCCAAAGATTGGAAGAATGTGTACGGTGACACTATCCTTTCAGTAGATTGTTTCATGTTAGATTGAGATCTGCTGCAAAATTGGACAGGTGTGTAGGCATATATTGGGTGTTACATCTGCATTCAGGTCTCCAGTAGGATTGTGTCAACAATCTGGTCTGGAGGTTTGGGCATGTGTGTATCCATCTTAAGTCATGCATGGTCGTATCATATGAATAATTTGCTTTATCCATTGTTTCTAAATTAAAAACTGCGGATGCAATGGAGGGAGGTGTCTGAAGGGTGACAGGCCAAATATTGTTATATAGTCCTTACCTGAAGATGTTATTCGGCTTCTTTTTCTGTAGATGTTGCTGTTCAGTACCTTATTAAAAGATCTAATGAAAAGTCCATATCAGTAGTCGTTATCCAACGTCGTATAAATAAATCAGGAGGTACTAAGAGAGTATCAATGTAGGACACCACAAAATGGCTGCCAGTAGCTGGGCATCCTCTATATAGGGCTGTGACATCACAATGCCTGCAGGCAGCAGCTAGAGATGGCTGTAGCTTGGATCAGCTCTAGGCCTAGATGACCTGCAGCAGCACTCTGGTGAGAATAGAAAAACAGGGGCTCAGGAGATGGCAGTGTAACTCTGCGCAGAGGCGGCCTGGGTCCCATAGCAGCCGCACTCTTGGCACCTACTATAGCTACGCCCTTGGTCACCAGGGCTGGTATCACCCAGCGCACCTACTCACACTGTCTCACCCATCTTTTGACTGCTCACAAAAGGGAATGTGGTCTCATGCCTGTGGAATCACACCCCCCTGTAGTACAGTATGAGGTTTTTGGTGAGTAACCGCGTTTCATGCTCCCTGTCTTGTCACACAGGGTACTTGCCCAGCACTCCAGTTCCTTTCCGGGCACAGTGTGGATGAAGCACGCATTGCGTGCGTCATCCATCACCGCTGCTTGGTGACACCATCAGAGCAGCTCTGCTATTTTGGTGTCACTCACTCGGATGGTGTCACCCGGTGTGGCATCTGTTAGTAATGCCACTGACGCCCACATGGCACTGGCCACACCCACACAGCACTGGCCACACCCCCTCCACTTCTCATAATAGGCCCGTGATCATTTTCAGCCACAGACTCAGGTGGCCCTTAATCAAGCCCTGGAAGGTGGTTGTATAGGCTGCATCAGTTTTCTTACACAAGCTAAAATACAAAATGGGCATCAAAAACAAAACAAAAAAAATATACACTGGCGGTTTCAATAAGAACACTTGGTAGGGAGGACCGTGCACTTGCAGTTCTACGGGAACAACAAATGTTTTTATCAGGACGACAATGCCACCTGTCATGTTTCAAGGGCGACGCTGGACTGGTATACAGAAAAGAGAGAGTCCAGATCTTAACCCCATTGAGAACCTCTGGGATGAATTGGAGTGACTGGTGCATTCTAGGCCTACTCGACCTTCTTCAGTGTCACAATTGGTCACTGTACTTAAGGCGGAATGGCCAAGCTTACCGCCTGCTGCTGTCCAGCAACTTGTGGGCAGTTTGTCAAGAAGGGTGTCTGCAGTAATCACTGCACGTGGTGGCCCTACACAGTACAAAGTACTGACGTCAATAAATTCTCGTTTCTCTATTTGCTTTCAGTGTCCAGTCACTTTTGTCTACATAGTGTAGATGCAAATCATATTCAAGGTAGAATTTATCTTTTAGCTCAGTGGTTCTCATACTCGGTCCTCAAGACCGCACACAGGTCACGGTTTGCACCTCACCCAGCAGGTGCACAGGTGTATTCATTACTAACTGACACATTTTAAATGATCCACAGGTGGATCAAATTATATCACTTGTGATTCTGTGAGGAGACCTGGAAAACATGCACTGTCCTGAGGACCGAGTTTGAAAACTTGTGTTTTAGGTTAATGGAAACATGACAGGTCATCCTTATCTGAGCTCATTACTTAGACGTGGCTCTTCCCTGTCTAACCAGATATTTTATCGAGTAAGCTGTGCACAATGTTGCCGTGCACACAATACTGCTGCTCATTATACATTAATCCTCTGTTGAGGTCAAATTCGCAGACAGATATGGAAAATTGCCACCTAGTGGCCATTTGTAAAATAACTGCACTCATGAACCTCAGGGGGTATATTTACTAAAAGTCGATTTTGGTTGATGTTGGATCGATTTTTGGTTGATTTTGTGTCTCAGGGTCTAAATAACACATTAACGAACAAATGATGTTTGACATCTTTTTTTTTTTTTTCTTTAAACTATGCCAAAATATCGTCTCTAAGTGAATGTGTGATTTTTAGACCAAAAATCGACCCAACATCAAACAAAAATCAACTTTCAGTAAATATACCCCCCAAATCACACATTTACAAACAGAAGATTTTTGACATTGTTTAATAAAATTATGTCAAAAATCATCTGTTAGTAAATGTATGATTTAGACCGTGAAATACAAAATCGACCAAAAATTTACCAAACTTGACCTTTAGTAAATATACCCCCAGGACTCTCCGTGTAGAACATGCAACATGATAATGATTGATACTGGATTAATTTTCAGTATATGTAAAAATAAATAAATAAATAACACTAGTTTTGTAGGGCTCTTATTGCCGGGATGTAGTCAGCATTCCGGTGTGCGGAATGCCGATGGTCTGAATACCAGCGCTGAAATCCTGACAAGTCGGGATCCCGGCACCAGTATGCTGACCGCCGGCATCTCGAAGGTAAGTATCGGGCTGTTAGGGGGAGGTTAGGGTTAGGTAGCAGGGTTAGGGTTAGGCACCGGGGAGGGAGTGTTAGGATTAGGGTGCAGGGAAGGGGAGGTTAGGTTTAGGCACAAGGGGGAAGTTAGGTTTAGGCGTCGGGGAGGAGGTGTTAGGTTTAGGCTGCGAGGAGGTTAGGTTTAGCCACTAGGGGGGGAGGTTAGGGTTAGGGTGCGGGAGGGAGTGTTAGGGGTTAGAAAAATACTTACCTGTCTTCCCTATGGGTGTCGGGATTCTGGCTGTCGTGATCGGTAATCTGACCAGTGGCATCCCAACAGCCGGGATTTCATACCCAATCCCTTATTGCCAGGTAGCAATTCTAGAAGGGTATGTGTTAACTTTTTTCTAAGACAAACAAATAATTACTGCGATTGTAGTGGGTGAGGGAGACCGAGGATTATTATAATTATTATCTTATAAGGGACCACATTGCTCCTCATGTGCAGGCCGGGGTAGAACTGGGTATCACCACCAGGTTCCAAACTAAAACTTGTGAAGTCCCTGGAAATTCTGACTTCGCCCCTGACTTTACCATTGATCACAAGGAGCTCCGTTCATATGGTGTCTACAGGTGGAATTTATGTTAAGAGAATGCATCGCAGAGAAGTCTCTGTGCTAAGCTCACACATCTGAGGTTTACGACCCCAATGTGAATATAATTACCTTGTGATGCAGTTCTATGCCTTGCATCGTGTGTTTTGTGGTCCCCTTGTGTGCAATGTAATTGTCCTGATTTCTTTATCATGCACTGCTGCTATAACCCCACATTAATAGGATTTTAACCATACATTTTTAATTTCCCCTTTGTATTTGTCAGTCTTATTAAGAAATGGAATATGGTAACCCTCCCACAATAGGATGGCTTCTGTGTGGCCTTGTGGCACGGGATGTGTTATATACACATTCCCCTGTTCCCAGCACAATTAAGCACAGAAAATGATTGAGGTTGCAAGTCACTAATAACAAAGTAGAAAAGTACCAGGACAACATTGGAGTTTGCATTAAATACAGCATTTACTTGCGGCAAAATATGAGCCAGGCTGCATCTAGAGCAGGCCTGGCCAACCTGTGGCTCTCCAGCTGTTGTGAAACTACAAGTCCCAGCATGCCTTGCCACAGTTTTGCTGGGACTTGTAGTTTCACAACAGCTGGAGAGCCACAGGTTGGCCAGGCCTGATCTAGAGTGTCTAGGATATGCAGGGGGACCCCAATTACATATAGTGCTCACAACACCTTTCACCCGTGGGTACTCCAAAAAAAAGGATAGACCTTGGGTCTTATAAATATATTACATTGATCAACACTCATTTTATTGGCAATCATATTACAGCGAGTTTGGGGTAACTTTGTGGTGCTGATTCAGAATATGACATAGGATTTGCTAGATTGGCTGTAATTTTTGAGATACATGAATGAGAAGAAAAGCACAGTAGACAACTGGCCAATCACTTATATACGGAAGGGGAATATTCTAGATCAGGGGTGGGGAACCTTTTTTCTGCCGAGGGCCATTTTGATATATATAACATTATTCGCGTGCCCGGTGCCGGTCACGCCCCCTCCGTGTGACGTCACACTGGGGCTGGGCCACAATCTGCGGTGATTACAACAATGCCTGGAGCATCCTGAGGATGCTTCGGGGAGCTGTAAGGGCAGCGGCGTGACCATCTGAAGCATCCTAAGGATGCTCCAGGTGGCACTGCTGCATAGAATCTGGCTGCAGGGTGCCATTCTAGGGCCAGAACAAATGATTCCGCGGGCCTTATACGGCCCCCGGGCCTGAGGTTCCCCATAACCTGTTCTAGATAGATCGTGTAGTGAACACCTAGAATAATCGCTTGTCTCAACTTCTAGGATGTTCCAATAAATTCCCATATGCAGTTATTCATGCATTATGGCTAAGTTCCTTATTACAGGATACCCCTTATCTCAAGAACTAGAGCCAATTTGAAAAAACTCCTTCCAGTTTTGAATTGAGCAACCCCGAAATACCCTAAATTTGTTAAAATATCCTTGGCAACTAAACAACATTTTTTTTTTTTTGTTGGGCTGTGTTATTTATTACATTTTTTTTTTATAAAATGGCAAACGCCAGCATTTTGCATTGTGCTTTACAATTGGTAACAAAGCAGCAATAGAACAGTACTAAAACAAGTCTGGGGAATTACAGACCGTCATAGAGGTACGAGGGCCCTGCTCGCAAGCTTACATAGCCAATTAGGCATTGATACACAAGGATAGGTGCTAGCTATTGCGTATTGGCCTAGACTGATTACAGAGGTTCTTAGTGGCTGTATGATCCAGACTGACAGATATGTTGGTCTGAGGTCAGCGGGATGTGCGAGTGTAGAAAGAGAACATATGGAAAGTTATGTGTGGACTGTATAGAGAGGAGGTAAGTAGTAGAAAAGTTTATGGAAGTTATGTGGGTGGATCTGGAAGTGTCTCGTTTTATGAAAGTGTTACATCAGTTCCCTAAATACAAAAATGTGGCCTTGTATTTAGAATCACATAATAGTCCCTTTATACTTTATAGTATTATAAATGGTTATGATACTTTCATATAAACTCATAGTTTACAAAACTTGGGTTTTGTTTTGTAACACAACAATTTCATAGAATGAGACAATTTCTACATCACCTCTTCAACTCATAGTAAAGCAGGTATTTAATCCTATGTTATAGCATGTTAGCACATGATGTAGCAGTCCTGTATAAATGTATTGTACAGTTAAGAGGCAGCAACGTTGTAACATACAAACAGCAAGCCGCGTAGTAATTCTGTTGTGGTGATGATGCACATTGGTAGGTCATAGTAATCCGGGATGCAATCGAGAAACCGGCTGACGTGATCCCAACAGCCGGCTTCCCGACTGCTTTATCCCGGCGTGGGTTAAATGACAGGCGTCTATATTTAGACGCCTGTCATTTTCCCGATGCCGGGAGACAGGCGCCCGGGATCCCGATCGAAGGGATGCCGGGCGCCGCAAGCGGACAGCCGCGCGGGGGGGGGGAAGGTTAGGTTTAGCACACCCGGGGGGGACTTAGGGTTAGGCACCCCCCCGGGAGGGTTAGGGTTAGGCTAGGGGGAGGGAGGGTTAGGGTTAGGCACCACCGGGAGGGACAGGGTTAGGCACCCCCCTGGGGGACTTAGGTTTAGGCAGCGGGGAAGGGGGGGGTTAGAGTTATGCACTTGCAGGGGTGATTAGGGTTAGGCACTTGGGAGGGAGGTTGGGGTTAGGCACCCCTAAGGAGGGTTAGGGTGGTTAGGTTAGGTTAGTATATACTTACCTGAGGATGATCGGGATTTCCAGTGCCGGGATCTGTCCATCTGTCGTGCTGAATGCAGCCGGCAGTATTTCATACCGATTCCTAATAATCCAATATGTTACTATATAATCAAAATATTGTACAGCCCATGCTGCAGGGCCAGATTCAGCAGCGCCCCTGCTCGTCATCCGGCCCACCATCATGATGAGAGAGCATCATTTTCATCCTAACTTTCTTGAAGTGTAGCCCCCATCCATACACCCTGATTGGACAGTTTTGTCAAAGCCTATGAAGTGGTAATGGGAGCTCTGGGTTGGGTCTAACAGGCAGAGCCTAGCAGCCAGCTGGAGGGAAGGGGAATCTCTGTACCTTGGACACAGAGGTGTAGCGTGAAGCCACAGCGCCCAGAGCAAGCACTTGTTTTGCCACCCCCTGCGCCTTCGCCTCCTAAAGTGTGTGACCATTAAAAGTAGTGTTTGGAAGTTCACAGGCAGGATACAATTTAAGTAATTATAGTGCATGCTCTGGTTGTCAAATTTGAAATCCCCCTCTGACCTGACACCCCCCACCCCCACTCCCCATTTGGTACACTTACTTCCCACTCCTACTAGGCACAATTACCACCACCCCTTACTAATGGACACACTCACCCTTCACTGTACAACCCATCCCCCATGTATGTGCTGAAGCCTACCCGTCCCTCCACTGTAGTGTGCCTAGTGGACAGGCAACTTCTTTACTGGCCACATCCACACCAGTCCATCCCCAAACCCCAGCCTCCCACCTGCCACAGAGAGCCTCCTCTCCAGTCACAGTCCAGCTGCTTCCTTAGATTCCCGCTACGGTGATCCCGGCATCAGAGACCTGGCAGGAGAAGTTGGGATGCAGCAGAAGGGAGGACAGACAGAGACAGGACAGAGCAGAAGGGAAGTGGGACAGAGGCGGGATGGAGGAGAAGGGTGGAGGGAAGGAGCCAGGCAGGGGAAACTGTACATGGCGGTCAGTAGTGGCTGATAGGGGGCAGGGCCGGATTAAGCCTTTAGGGGGCCGGGGCACTTAAGACAGGTGGGCCCCTTCCCCGTTGTCAACACTGTTTGTGCCCGCAGTGTGTGTGCCTCCACCCCTGCATCTACACGAGTTAGCCAAATAGGTCCTACCATCACTGCTGCAGTAGGGGCACACATTATATATATATATATATATATATATATATATATATACTGTATTCCATAAAGATTAGGCGTCACTCCTGGATTAGTATAATAAAGAAGAATAGTCGGTGCTTTTACTTCAACGTTTAAGGGTCAAATCCCTGTCATCAGGACACACAGCAAAAAGTGACATACAGTGCAAATTTATACTTACAAACAGGTGCGCTCATCCTGCAGGGTGCAGCCCGTTCCTCCGGCGTTCAATACTCCACTTCCGGCCGCCTATCTTAATGGAGTGTATGGAGGGGGCTAGGCACCTCAGGGTGAGCACCCTGGCAAGATATTTTTGAGCTCAGTCTATTGAGTGCTGGAAATCTGGGAATATATATATATTAAGGATTCTCTCCACCCCACTTACCCCTTATATGATATATTTAATGTTCTCACCCCCATATCGTTACAGTTTTTCTAACTGACCTCTGCAGAATGGTGGGCTGTGTTTAGCTCAGTCCTCCTCCCAGAGTGCCAACATCAAGGGGCAGGTCAGTTCCAGAGTCCAGCCTCATGCTCCCGGGGGGGGGGGGATAATAATTGTGACCGGATGGTGCCCCCGGCTAGAGCAGGTGCCTGGAGCATGAGCTCCAATGGCTCCGCCCCTGCTTGGACATATATCCTCCAAATAAACTGTTCTCCCCTTGGATCTAGCACTAAGACAGAGTCAAAGAGCTTCATATCCCCTCCAGCAGCACCCCTGCAGCCCTCGCACCGGGTCACCCTTGGGTAGTGCTGTGTTAGGATGCACAGTAATGCTGGCACCTGCATTAGAGTCATGTCTTGTCCCAACTCAATCTTCCATGCAGGGGGTGCTGGGTTAGGAGGTTTCGTTGAGGTGATCCGAAAACTAGTCTCTAATACATACACACCCTGACACCCAGTCATGTTTGATGAATACTAGAGACAGGCATTTATTACAAGGAGTGCTCCGGCTGGGTGAGGCTTAGAGAGGGTGAGCCGAGGTGCACTTCCCCCCTCCTCTTTAGACCGGTAACCAAATAGCAGCAAAAAAAATTATCAGATGCAAAAAATTGGTCTTTTTTGCCAATTTTTGTTTCCGTGGTATCCAATTAAACCCCGTTTTTTACGACCGAAATTTTTCTGCCGCGATCGGGAAAAAAATGGCTTCTTGTCTCAGATTTGGTGATCTCACGAGCATACTGAGTCATTGCAATTCATAATGAACAATCTGCCTAAAGTTATTGCCCACCAGCCTTAAGGACAATCACAACATTTATTCACATTATTTGACATCTATCAAGCATCAGCCTAAAGTTTTTGCCCAACAGTCCGAGGGTAAACTACATGTTTAAAGTAACAAAATAGAACTAAACAAGTACCTGCAAACAGTTATTGCCAACAGTTATTGCCCACCTGGAATCCTACAGTCATCTAAACGTTCTCCACATAATATATCAATACTAGTTTAACATATAGTTCTGTATGGTTCATAATCCTTACACATCCACATTAACAATTACACATTAATTACCATAGAGCACTAATCTCCTGCCCCTCCTCGCCCCCCCTTCCCTTCCTCCACCCAATTTTACAGTTTTGGTTTCTCCTGTCTGAGGCAGGCGAAACAAAATCCCTGATAATTGCCGGCACGGGGCTATTTGGATAACGGCCTTAAGGGCCTATGTATCAAAGCTTGATGAGAGATAAAATTGTGAGAGAAAGAGTATTAACCAATCAGCTCCTAAGTGTCATTTTTCAAACACAGCCTATAAAATGTAAGTTAGAAGCTGATTGGTTGGTGATTTATACCTCACAATTTTATCTCTCATCAAGCTTTGGTACATAGGCCCCTTAATCAGGCTCTGGTTGTAAGTAACACTGTGTGTGGAAACTTTTGTCTCTGTTATTTCGGTTCCCAGTGGATCATTGCTGCAACATCAAATATTCAGGATATTAGAGCAAATGAAACCCAGACCATTTATATTCAGGATGAAAGTCCTCTAGTTATTAGATGTAAAGAGACCCAAACCTCTGGGTTAAACATCGAGTCAATCTCCCAGCAGCCATATAACTGTGCAGATTGTTTATCACAATATGAAAAATAATGGTTTGTAAATTAGGACCGTGTCACTTTCCGCATCAGAAATAAATGGTTACTTCACACACCAAGGAGTTCATGTAGGGTCAGAAAAGAAATGAAGACTTTCACAGCCTGGAGTTCTGACAGCACTGTAACTGATCAATGAGTAAAGGGAACTTATTCCACAATTGTTTTCTGCTGCAGGCCATTACAGTACAGAGCCTCGAAAGCTGCTCATCCTGGGGAAACATACAGTAAATCGTTTTTAGAAAACTATCATTATATTGCTGAACTTTTCAGTGGAAAAAAATATTGTTTCAGTGTTTTTTTTTTCTCTGCATTTTTATGATGCTCCTTATCCGCAGCAAAGTCGTTCTATTGTTTGTTTTTAAAAGTGCGGCTACATTTTGTATTTGCATATGATGTAGAGAAGGTAATTTGCATGTTGTTATCTTTCCCTCCACTGTCAGAGTTATAAGAACAGAAACTGCCACTCGGTGCCTCATTACATGCTATGGGCTTCTAGAGACTGAAAAACGTCGGTTTGAAAAGAAAAAGAGACTCTGAATGTTATACTCCGGGCCGGATTATAGGGAGGGCGACAGGGGCGATCGTCCCAGTGCCCCCAAACATAGGGGGCCCCCCCATCTGTCCCCAGCACCATCAGCAGGTTTTTTTTTATTTTTTTATCTTAACCGAGCCGCGCCCGCGATTAAGCCCCGCGCCCTGCATTTGGCCCCAACCCCTTAGTCTGCTGCTGGCCTGCTGCCACTAAAGTAAGCAGCACAAATATATATATGTGTTTCTGTGTCTACACTAATGTATATATGTGTTTCTGTGTCTGTCTATATGTGTGCGTGTGTATATGTATATATATATATATATATATATATATAGACACACACACATCAGGCGGGCAGCTCAATGTTGCTTGTTTGCGTGTATGTATATATAATGTTAAAATATATACGTACATAGGTATATACACATATATGTGTATATATATATATGCATGTGTGTATGTATGTAAAAGTTATGTATAAATGTGTATGTATATATATATATATATATATATATATATATACACAACTTTTATCGATGGGGGCCCCCACACATTTGTTGTACAGGGGCCCCCACAGTCCTTAATCCAGCCCTGATTAAATTTTTTTTTAATAGCTATGGAACCTTTTTTGCGATGTACAATTATAGGGAAACCCCCATTTAATACCCCTCTGATTTTACACTTTTTTCTTTGCCCTCTCATTCCCAAATGTACTTCAGTGGGCGCATTCCATCATTTTAAACAACCTTTTAATTTGAATCACACAATTTCGCCAATGCAGCTTTATTGTACTATCATTGTACTCTATAGCATACTTGTCTACTTTCCCGGAATGTCCAGGAGATTCCTACATTTCTGGGAGAGTTCTCCCAGCAGAGCGTGCCGAGCTCCCGCACTAGTGAAGTGGTTAGGGACCGGGCTTTATGATGTGGATCACTGCATCATTGTGTCATGAATTTCCTTGTGTCGCTACATTTCCCATACTCGCTCCATCGTTCTGCTCCTACATGACCTCCGGCTCAAAAATATTGGCAAGTATGCTAGTATTGTATACAGGTCTGGATTTATGAAATATTATATATTATACTAGCATTTGCCTGCAGCTTCTCTCACGTGGTTGTCTGTTATTGCTCAGCAGAACTAATTATACAAAGACAGCAGTGGCATCTAATATTGATGTATATTTTATACTGTTGACCAGGGATTCCCAACCACGTTCCTCAAGGCATACTAACAGTCCAGGTTTTAAAGATAGCCATGCTTGAGCACAGGTGACTTAATTAGTACCTAAGTTATTTTGATCTAACTGCCTGTGCTCAAGCATGGATATCACTAAAACTAGAACTGTTAGTGTGCCTTGAGGACTGAGGTTGGGAATCACTGCTGTAGACATTGATCACAAAATGTCTTTGTAAACAATAAGAATCCACAGTTTTCTATTTTTTTATGTAAATCACAAACTCCAATTCAAGGGGCAATCAATCTCACAGTCCAGTCTAAGTTCACTTTAGTCAAACAAATCTTATCTTGTAGATCCCAAATCCGTTGCTACTTAACCTACAGAAACACTGAAAGGTTGCAAGTAACATGAGCAGCGACTCTATGATATGTAGTATTTGTCTTGGTGTGCCATCTACTGGATTGACATATATACTGCAATTTCATAAGTCAAGATAAGCTGCCTGATTAGTGCATAATATATAGTTGGATTTTCCTGCAAAATAGATCTTGAGATATATATGTATACAATACATATAGAAATACATAGATATATATAACTGTTTGCGTTTGGGGTGTGCAACATATGTATATATTGTGTATGTGTATATATTATATATATATATTTAAGGGGTCGATCCAATTAGCCTCGGTGATCTCGCTGGCACGAGTCATCGTGGCAATGGCCGCACTTTATGCCAGCCTGAAATTGCAGAATTTTGTTTGCAGCCCCTTAGGGCTGCGAGCAAAATTCCACAAATTTTGGCTCAGAGCGGGCCACGAAGGGTGCGAGATACTGGTCCGTTGCTGGCATTTTAACTCTGTTGCAACGGCAACTTGCACCCTTCATGGCTAATTGGATTGACCCCTTAGAGTCATATTGGTCTTGAAGAGCCTGTGCCAATTCTGATAAAAAAAGGTTTTGTCTCCATAGTGTATCAACAGTCCCTAAAAGTATATACAGTATGTCCTCCCAAAATTATGTTTATATACATCTAGTTATTTTTGGCTTGATAGTTGCCCGGTTCCTAAAACTGTGCCATTTGGGCATGCCATAATTGTACATAACAATAGAACATTGTTCTGGAAATTCCAAATCCAAACTAAAGTTGTTCAAAATATTTAAAATTCTCAGCTATAGATGACCAATCATTACAATGCTTTCCTTTGTTGCGCTTTATACATAAATAAATAAATAGGGATAATAATCAAAAGGATGAGAAATATATATATATATATATATATATATATATATTTTTTTTAAAGTGCGGGTGAGTTGATTTCCATCAAATGTTTCTGATTTTGTTTTTGCTTTTTGTGTTATGCTGTTTTGTGTTTACAGTTTGTGGTGTTTGGTGCGTTCTGCAAAAGAGGGGAAGGCATGAATAAAGCACCTGAGTCTTCACTGTTGGGCCCTGTGGTAATGATTATGTGAGGGGCAGATGACAGTTGATTTGGGGATGGGTCAGACCTTTCTAGGCTGCACATGTAGTCCTGTTTTTGCAGGTCATGCTCCCCTAGGCATGTGTGCTCAGCACTAGCTTCTGCAGATGACATGCACACATCCTACGGGGGCCTCACTGGAAGCAGCCATACTGGAGCCTGATAACCCTCTTGGTAGCCCTGGCTGTACTGTATGCATTGCAGGACAAGGTGGAATGTGGACCCCTATCCCATTAACCATTACCAGACCCTCCAACATGACCCATTCCATTAGGTACAAAATACTCTGCTCCTGGACTTCCCACCTAATAGATGATTGTAGACACCTGTGGTAAAACACCTTTCTCATTAATTAACTGGTTCAGCACAGGTGGCTGCAATCAGAAATTAGGTGGGAAGTCCAGGAGCAGAGCAATTTGTACCTGGTGGAACGGGTCATGTTGGACGGCAGGTATTACCACACACTGTACCCAGCAGTGCATATAAAGATGACTACAATACTGCATTTATATACTGATATTAAGGTTTTTTGGTGGGAAATATCCATTAATGAGTTGTTGTTTTTGCCATTCCCAGGACAATTCAGAATTCATCATACTTTGGGGAGTTTAAAAACTATGGATTTTGCGTGTAGAGCATAATTTAATAAATTGAAATTTAAGTATCAAAAACCTAAAAAAATAATTAATTCTAAACAACTTTTTCACTGCCAACAAATGAATTTCATTCCTAAGTGTAGTGGTACATTTTTGTTAATTATTTTACCGAGTATAAGATTGGAATTTGATACAATCGCTATACAATTATAACCTTGATTTCTCACTGATTATACCTGTCATGATTGTTTGTTTTACATGTTACAGCTATATGTTGAAGTCCTTCCCTGTCATGCTCTTTACTTCCATTTCATCATCATTCTGAGTAACTCTCTCTTGCCTCCATTTTGTTTTTGTTCACGCAACCTGGGATCTACAGTAGGAATCCAAGAGGCTGAGCTTAGCTAATATGCAAATGTGGACACTTCTGAAATCCCTATTTACCAATCAGTATGTAGCTTTAAATGGTCCAATACAACTGTCAACCTTAATAGTTATCTTAATGGGTCATTTCTTTTAGTCAGCTATAAAAGTGCTACTTGCCCACTGGTGTACTGGTACAGCTCATAGTAAATAGCCACAGAACCCTCTAGTTTGTTGAACACAGTTTAATATTTTGTTTTACATTACTAGTAAGCTGCTTTTTCATGATCTGTTGTTTTGATAAATTATTTTACAGTATATGACTTGCCCAAAATTGTACAATATTAACTGTTCAGCTGACTCTATATTAATATTGGACCTGATTCAGAGATGCAAGCTAACTCGTTGGTTAGCGCACATCTCCGATGGTTTAATGGTGAACGTGTCCTGCAAACTCACTCGCAGACCCCCTCCAAGGCGTTTGGGGGCGTGACTGGCCATCGTTCCCAGAGACAGGGGCGTGTCACCCCGTTTTCCAGGAGGTACGAAGCCAGACTCTGCATAGGTGGACGCGGATTTCCTGGCCTCGCAGCTGCCAGGACCTGGCCAGGCTGTGGTAAGCTTCAGCTGCCGCAGCCTGGCCACAGGGGCAACCATTGCGATCATAGTTCACCATGGTTGCAAGGGTGATCCTCAGCCTGCTACCTCGCCTAGAAACACACAACCATGGTATACAGTATTTTTCATTGCAGGGAGATGTACAACACTGGTATATATATTTTTTTAATTGTCATTGCAGAGAGATGTACAACATGGGTATATGCTATTGTTCACTGCATACATGGTAGAAATCTCAGCAAGCAGCCTGAGCTGCAGACAGTGTTGATCACCACTAACATTCGCAGATGTGAGCTACAAAAAGCTATGCCACAAGCATGAATTAATCAGAATATGTCTGCTTCATCTGGCCAGCAGGGGCAGCAGATTATCCAGACGAGTCACTCTTTTCTGACCGACCTCGCAGTGAGACAGCAACTTATGTAAATATTCCTATCAGCCCTACATCAAAGAAACAGCTCCATTACATGGCATTAGAACTTCAAGATCCTAGTACAGGAATAAGAGGTAACATCCATCATCCAAGCAGATCATTGACTCGTCATCATGACTTATTGTTAACCTCCTTCATTACCAGGGGTCCAAAACTCCAAGGATCCCAGGGAGTACTGAGACTGTGCCTGGAAATTTAGCCATGGCCCACTGTGTTGGATTTAACCTGTTCGTGCAATAGATATTGACCTGCTTCACGTTGTGACACAGCCACGCAGAAATATAATGAGGCCAACAGCCGAATAACAGGCCTGAATAAATGGATTAACATCGTTCAATAATTTGAGTTAAAGTTTCCAGGATGATTTGTCGCTATCCACCCGGCAGTATGAGAACACTCCCCACCCTACCGCTTCATATCATGCCATCCTGCCTTGTGATTGACAGTCCTATTGCTCATGCAGATTGTAGTGCTGGGACTGTCCATTGCAGAGAACAGCAAGTGGTGAATAGATAAAACAGGGATATCCATACTGCCTGTTTGTAAGTGACAGGTTCCCAGGACGGGATGTACTCAGCATCCCGGCGCGAACAACTAGGGGAAATAATAAAAACTCACACTTCAGCAGTTGCATATACTGTAGAGAATCGTCTGACCCAAGCTACAGTATATTAAACAGAATAGTAATAAAATATTATTTGTATTTTAAGGTAGACATCTTGTATACGTGAACTACATTAGTTGAACTCCTTTTTAGCAGTACAATTGGAATCACATAACTTTTTTATTATTCATTTTATAATTATTATCCTTTATTTATATGGCGCTATAAGGGATCCACAATGTCTTAAAATGTACATAAACAGGAACAGTATGAACACACACAAACCACAACATGACTTACAGGACAAAACATAGCAGAACATAGACAAGGTATATAAACATTGCTACCTCAGTAGTCATAAGACCCAAATCAGCAGTGGGACAGCAGTACTGAAAAGTTTAGTGCTATTGTGGGTAGTGGGGAGATAATGATATAAATGAGGGAAGGAAAAGCACAAGAGAAAACAGGGCCCTGTCCGTGAGAGCTTACAATCTAAAGATATCTCATATAATTTCTGAGATGCAGCCAAAGCACTGGGCGAAACCGTCTAAAGAAGCAGATTGCAAAGAATTTTGGTTTCTCCACCTACAGATTAGGTGTATCGAAAAACAAAAATTTCAACAGGGATCATGAACATAGAAAAAGAACTGGGGGTTATGAAACAATTCACACTTCAGTTGTAGCTCGCTTCTGTTTACTTATTAATACAATGAAACAATCTTTTATCAGGATTCTTGCTGTTGTTTTGGTCCTGAAGCCATTAATACTGACAGACTACACAGCTGGAGAAGTGTATGTTAGTGAAATGGTTTGTTATATTGACCTTGACCTTAGAAGACCATAGAAGACAGCCATAAAGTCAGAGGAGATTATGAGCTACACTTAAAGTCAATTACAGACAGAACAACTAAGCTCATTAAAATAAGAATTACAGACATAAATAGTCATCTTCCACCGTGTTATTTAATATCTAAATTACCAGTGCTGTAAAAATAACTCACTTTAACCATTGCAGCTCCCCTCAGCACTGTCCATTAGCCCATAAAATCTGTACATAGGCTTATAGATGTAGAAATATTTGACTATATTGCTTGTAAGGGGTGCACAACCTTTTTGGTCATGGGGCAGTATTTGGAGATCGTACACATTGCAAGAGATCACAATAAAATGTAACCAAAATGCAAAATACATAGGGGGCGATTCTTTTTATTCAGTGCGCTACCTCAGGAGGCTGCGAGCAGAAATGTCGGCGCTGGTGGGTTCTCCAACTCTGTAGTAAAAAATCCCCCATCATCTCTGTAGTAACACATCCCCCATCACCTCTGTAGTAAAACATTCACCCCATCACCACAGCAATAACAATCCCCCCTTCACCATGGTAAGAACACATCCCCCAATCACCTCTATATTAACACTTCCTCCCATCATCTCTGTAGTAACACTTCCTCCCATCACCTCTGTAGTAACACATTCACCCCATCACCACAGCAATAACACTCCCCCATCATCTCTGTAGTAACACATTCACCCCATCACCACAGCAATAACACTCCCCCATCATCTCTGTAGAAACACATTAATCCCATCACCTCAGAAGTAACACATCCCCCCTTCACCTCTGTAGTAACACATTCACCCTATCACCTCTGTAGTAACACATTCACCCATCACCTCAGCAGTAACACACTCCCCCATCACCACGGTAGGAACACATGCCCCAATCACCTCTGTAGTAACACTTCCTCCCATCATCTCTGTAGTAACACTTCCTCCCATCATCTCTGTAGTAAGGGTGCATATCCACTGCACGAGAAAAATTAGCGATTGAACGATTACGTAATCGTTATCGTTCAATCGTTCATTAGTCGTGCAGTGAATATGCCTGCAACAACCAGCGATCTGTCATCGCCTGAACATGCAGGCCAATCTGCCGATAACGACAGGTTGTGCATGTTCGGGGATGAGGGAGGGTGCCTGCACTGAATGACATATCGTTCAGTTTGGGCACAAAGGACCTCATTCAGAGTCGGTCGTTGCGGCCGCACAGTCGTACACCACCGATGTTTGCTAAACTGCGCATGCGTAAAGTTCACAATGCGCGTGCGCAAACTAGCTGCTACGATCAGAAATTTCTCTCTCCTTGAACACAGCCAGGTCGGTAGTTTGAGTAACAGAATGAGGCGTTTGTGAGTGGTAACAGGGGAAGGTGCTTGTAAACGGGGGAGTGGAGATCCGAACGCAGGTGTGCCTAATTATGCGAACAGCGTTTTATGGGAGTGCATAATTAACAAAGTAGTGTCATGGCACACGTGACATGGGTGGTTTGTACACTGACCTGATCGTAGTGCTTAAGAGAGGGTATGGTCAACCTTAAGCTCTACGACCAGTTCCGATGGTTACCGATGGTCTCGATTAATCCTTATATGGCCGGAGATGATGTGTAATGTGTACGAGAAGGGGCCGTATTTTTTGTCTTACGGCCGCATCCTCCCCTTGGTTGGCAAGCTAACGATCCGATCTTAAGGACGCAACTTGCGAGTGCATCATTTGCATATCCGGCCCCTTTTCCCTTACGACTGTGCGGCCGCAACGACCGACTCTGAATGAGGTCCAATATCCACTGCACAGGATGATGAACGATTGAATGATTACAATGTTGTAATCATACAGTCGTTCCACTCTCATGTAGTAGATACGCACCTTTACACATCTCCCCGATCTCCTCTGTAGTAACACTTCCTCCCATCATCTCTGTAGTAACACATCCCCCATCACCTCTGTGGTAACACATCCCCACACAATCTCTGAAGTAACACTTCTCCCATCACCTCTGTAACAACACATCGCCTCTATCCCCTCATCACCTCTGTAGTAACCCAGTCCCCCATCACCTTAGCAGTAACTCATCTCCCATCACCTCTCTAGTAACACATTCCTCCATCACCTCTGTAGTAACACATCCTCCAGCACCTCTCTAGTAACACATTCCTCCATCACCTCTCTAGTAACACATTCCTCCATCACCGCTGTAGTAACACATCCTCCATCACCTCTGTAGTAACACATCCTCCATCACCTCTGTAGTAACACATTCTCCATCACCTCTCTAGTAACACATTCCTCCATCACCTCTGTACTAACACATCCTCCATCACCTCTGTAGTAACACGTCCTCCATCACCTCTGTAGTAACACATCCTCCATCACCTATGTAGTAACACGTCCTCCATCACCTCTAGTAACACGTCCTCCACCACCTCTGTAGTAACACGTCCTCCATCACCTATGTAGTAACACATCCTCCATCACCTCTGTAGTAACACATCCTCCATCACCTCTGTAGTAACACATCCTTCATCACCTCTTTAGTAACACATTCCTCCATCACCTCTGTAGTAACACATTCCTCCATCACCTCTGTAGTAACACATCCTCCATCACCTCTTTAGTAACACATCCTTCATCACCTCTGTTATTACACTCCCCCCAGCACCTCTTTAGTAACACATCCCTCATCACCTCTCTAGTAACACATTCCTCCATCACCTCTGTAGTAACACATCCTCCATCACCTCTTTAGTAACACATTCCCCCATCAACTCTCTAGTAATATATCCCCCCATCACCTCTCTAGTCAGAGCTCCAGGTGTCTGAGCACCCTGTGCCGGCCCGTTATGATGCGCCGCGCATGTCCGAAATTGGGGGCGTGGCCTCATTACCATAGGCTGCGCCCCCTAAGTCACGTCATTAGGTGACTTAGCCCTCTCCCGTCAGTGAAACCGGGATGTTGGGGAGGGGTGCGCCCTCTATGGGTGGCACCCCTGTGCGACCGCACTGGTCGAACACCCCTAGAGCCAGCCCTGTCTCTAGTAACACATCCCCCATCACCTCTCTAGTAACACATCCCCCTATCACCTCTCTAGTAACATATTCCTCCATCACCTCTCTAGTAACACATCCTCCATCACCTCTGTAGTAACACATCCTCCATAACCTCTTTAGTAACACATCCCCCATCACCTCTGTAGTAACACATCTCTCATCACCTCTGTCGAACATCCCTAGAGCCAGCCCTGTCTCGAGTAACACATCCCCCATCACCTCTCTAGTAATACATCCCCCCATCACCTCTCTAGTAACACATCCCCCATCACCTCTGTAGTAACACATCCTCCATCACCTCTCTAGTAACACATCCCCCCACCACCTCTGTAGTAACACATCTCTCATCACCTCTGTCGAACATCCCTAGAGCCAGCCCTGTCTCTAGTAACACATCCCCCATCACCTCTCTAGTAACACATCCCCCATCACCTCTGTAGTAACACATCCTCCATCACCTCTCTAGTAACACATCCCCCATCACCTCTGTAGTAACACATCCTCCATAACCTCTTTAGTAACACATCCCCCCATCACCTTTGTAGTAACACATCTCTCATCACCTCTGTCGAACACCCCTAGAGCCAGCCCTGTCTCTAGTAACACATCCCCCATCATCTCTTTAGTAATACATCCCCCCATCACCTCTCTAGTAACACATCCCCCATCACCTCTCTAGTAACACATCCCCCATCACCTCTGTAGTAACACATCCTCCATCACCTCTCTAGTAACACATCCCCCCATCACCTCTGTAGTAACACATTCTTCCATCACCTCTGTAGTAACACATCCTCCATCACATCTGTAGTAACACATCTCCCAACATACTGTATAATACTAACTTACAATGATATGAGATCTAGTATTGGAAATAAATAATATTATTACCCAATTGCATTTTTTTTTTCATTTTACAGTTTTGTCTTAGAGTACGCGAGTCTCCTCTGGCCTTTACTGCCCGCTGCCCCAGTGCCCCCCCCCACCGCTCTGCCCCTATCCCCTGCCGCCGCTAAGGAGACACCCGCCCCCATTCTGCACCTATTCCCTACCTCCGATCTCCTCTGTCCTGGCCGCCCCCACTCCCCCTTCACCTCGCACAGCACCACAAGCAAGTCAGGAGGTTTGAAGCGCGCATGCGCAGAAGAGGAGGGCCTTGCCTAATGAGGAGGACCACAGGAGAAGACTGCATTGCTGGAGCCCTTGATACACATCGCAGAATAGGTAAGTATACATGAATTGCTACTTAGGCAACCTATATCATATAAAAATGACACCATATATAGTGATAAGTAACAATTCAATGTCGCAATTATAAATGCATAGGGGCATATTCAATTGGGGGCGAGAATAGCAAAAATCCCGCACCTGCAAGGTTTTTCCTGCAGGTGTGGGATTTTTGCTATTCAGTTAGGTGCGTGTTTTTTCCTATTTTGAGCGCACCTCCAGAACACGACCAATGTTTCCTAAAATCCACAATTTTAGGAAAAAAGGTCGGGAAATGCTCTGGGACCCCGGTGGCACCCCTCCTAATGACTAATTAAGTAATTGCACGTTACACTCACCTTCCGCAGCGCTGTCTTCTGCATCCAGTGTCCGGGACCTGGTCTCCTACAGCAGCAGTGAGTATGTCAGTTTGTGTGAGTGTTTGTGAGTGAGTGTGTGTATTCAGTGTGAGTATGCCCCCCGTAATGGACGCTGGGAGAACTACCTCTCCCAGTAGCCTTTGTGCCTCTCTGGAGCATCCCAGCAGCCCACGGGACTCCCAGCAGCCCCCTCCCCAGTGAGAAGACGGAGGGAAGGCCACCGGGAGCCTCAGAGACCACCAGAGACCCCCGGGCAGATAAGTGTAATTTTTTTTTAATGCGGTGCAGGTTTTCTTTAATTGGATACCGCGGGTATCGGGAGCGCGCATACCCGCTTTAATCCAAAATTGGGTGCGAGGGGCGCAAGGTTTTTTTCTCGCTAAACCTCAATTGAATATGCCCCATAGACTCCTTAGATTGGATCATTCATACATGACAATCTTTTTGGGGCAATACATTAGTACCATCGGTCAACACTGCGGTACACTCTGGTGCTGTGTCCAGCTATACATGTCTCTAGCACCCTGCTGAGGAGACTGTTGAGAGAGGAAAGCAACTTTTTAGAAACTCACAGGTAAATTTGCAACCTGGGCTACCAAGTAAACCAGGAGAGAACAATAAGGAGAAGTGGGTGGTCGACTGGGGGAGAAAGATCAAAGAGTATGAGTAGAGAGAAGTGACCCTTCGACTTAGCCATGAGTAGGTCATTGATCATTTTAGTGAAAGTAGTCTTTGGGGGGAGTGTAGAGGGAGTAAAGTAGGTTGAGCACTTGTAGACAAGCTGCTCAAGAGATTTGGAGATTTATTTTTCTTACAACTATTGAGTGTAGAGACGTAAACCTGTTAATTTCTGCAAGATTAATTTACTATTAACAGCTATTGAAATCTACAAAACATTGTGCTGAAAGCTGAAAGCACCTGAACTTTGGGGTACCAAGTCAAACCGAGTCCTGGCTCGGATCAGTTTAGGGTTCTGAGTAGAACTCGCCAAGTTCGGAACTCGGATCTAAAAACCAGATCTTGCGTGTTTTGAATTGCATTTTACTGATTCATTAGAAATGTGCGTGGACAAAGATGTTTGGTTTTGGCAAAACCACCCTCACATTTTATGGCATTGGTAAAACCACCCTTAAGTGTATTGATTTGGTTTTGGATTTATTTAAAATTGATAAAAACAGCTAAAATCATGAAATTTGGACCTGTTTACATGCAATTACAAAACCCGAGGTTCGGATTTTACACCCGAGGTCCTAACTTACAGCATGCCCTGGTCAGGACTCAGTTCTACTCGGAACCCCAAAAGTTTTGTTGTGTATGTTTTTCAGGAAAACTGAACATCTCTAATGTAAACCCCTCCCTCGTGATTTCAGGTGCTGTGAGGTGGTCAAAATTGACTGGAAATGAACATGTCCAAGTTACATGATTTTAGTTGTTCTCATTAATTTTTAAAGACAACCAAAACTGAAAACCAAACCAAAACTCTTAAGGGTGGTTCTGTCAAACCCATAACCAAAACCAAAAATACGACAATGATTTAGAAAGAAATCGAAAACACAGGAGTCTGCACACATCTCTAACAAATACTTGTACTGTACATATTGCAGAATACTGTATATCAAACTTAGGGGTCTATTTACTAAGCAGTGTTAGGAGACAGAGTGAAAAGTGATAAGGTGCCAGCCAATCAGCTCCTAACTGTCATTTTTCAAACACAGCCTGTGAGATGACAGTTGGGAGCTGATTGGCTGCCACCTTGTCACTTTTCACTCTGTCTCCTAACACTGCTTAGTAAATAGACCCCTTAAAAATTAGAACTCCTCCGAGGATACTTTTTCATGCAGATATTTTCTTTTAGGAATTACATACAGTGCTATCAGCCATGCAATAGTGGATTTCTAAGGTAATGGTAACAGGGGTCGTATACATTGTGGCCATGTAACAGTCATAGCAAGTAACTCTTACAATGAATTTTGGTTGAATGTAATTGAATTATTTTGAAAGGCCAGGTGTCCAGATACCCTCACCAATCACAGGCCAATGGAGTAGAGTTTTTTCTTCAGATTAAGTTTTTAATCTATAGATTGCTTCAAGGGAATATACGGTAGATGCCAGTTTGGGAGAATGTGGTTTGTAGTTTAGAAAGAGTTTTAAGGTCTCACACAGAATACGGATAATTTGTAGCACACAGAAGTCTGACAATTATGTTGGGGTTTCAATAGAACAAAACAGACTTTTTCCAGGAAGCATATTGAAAATAACGATTTACAAACCACCATTTAGCAGTAAAATAAGCTATTTTAGCCTGTCAGTATACATGAAAGACAGCTCAACATCTCTAAACTAATGTATCTCAGTACATTTATAGCACTTCTCAGAATAAGAAACTTTCTAGGTCACTGTCTACTCAATTCTGCACGTGGAACGGAAGAGAAAGCGAGTTGTGATTATTCAGACAGGACATATTGCTGCTCACCTTTAATTTACTTGGGGTAATTACATTGAATTTCAATTTCCTAGCCATCCACATTTATGCAAACTGAGATTTATCCAGCCGAGAGTGATTATATGATATCAGAAAATAATGAGTGATAATTCTCTGCATAAGGTAGGAAAACAGTGTTTATTTTCCCAGTAATCATTATAATTAAGACCTGGGAATTAATAAAGATTGAGAGAGTCTTTTCACCAGTCAAGACGCCCATTTTCCCAAGTTACCGCTGAGAACATTTTCTTCCTAGCTCTAATGAATATGATTAATAGAATGAGACCATTAGAATTGATGTGTTCTTCCTGACATTAGAACATGGAGACACAAATAGACTTGTGTGTAGTAAATTAATTCAGTGAATTTGTAAAAATGCTAAGAAGCTGGATTATGTATTATCCCTACTTTGTATGTGATTAATAAGACCTCTTTCCAGACTGGGGGTTGTCCAGTAGATTTTAAGTCTAGAATATATGTTTTTGAGCTTTTCATTGATACAGAGTTTTTGCTTAGGATCTTTTTGTATCACGGCACTTAATCGGGCCCGTGGGCCTGATTCAGACCCGCTCAGACCAGGCTGCCGATGTTTACAATCTGCACATGCGTATGCATCGCAGTGCGCGTGTGCGAACTACCCTATGTGATCGGGAAGCGTTCGCTTGCTGCGCATAGACAGCTCCAAGCTAGACTGCCTGAGCATCTCAAAGCCGTTTCAGAGGCATGCATAATTAAGACGCAGCGTCGTCGTATGCGTCACATGGTTGAAAATCACACTCAAGCGCTCGCAGTGCTTGCGGTAGGGTATGGTCAGCCACAGTGCTGCGATCGCTTCCGATAATACTCGTTGTTACCGATGGCTGCATACACATCCTGGAGAAGACCTACATAAGTGGGCATCTTAAGACAGGCTGCTGGGCATCTGCATACACACCACGATTGCACGCTAAGACATAGTGGGCGTGCTAATGCCTTGCCGTGCGATCGCGGATTTGCATACGTGCGAATGCATCTACTGAGTGGGTCTAAATCGAGCCCTATGTACTAAGCCTTGGAGAGGGATAAAGTGGATGGAGATAAAGTGCCAACCAAACAGCTCCTTACTGTCATTTTTCAAACACAGTCTGTAAAGTGACAGGTAGGAGCTGATTGGTTGTTACTTTATCTCCATCCAAGGCTTAGTACATAGGGCCTGATTCAGACCCGCTCGCGAGCGCATCGTGTTCGCAAGCGGGTCGATAGTCAGCCAGTGCGCATGCCACGAATGTGCGAGACCCGGAGCGAGTGAGAACTTCACTCGCTCCGGGGCTCGCTACAAAACAGAGTGCGGCTGTCGATGTTGATCAACAGCTCGCCCCGTTTTGTAGGTGGGGAGGGGGGGGTGGCTGGAGAAACGGAGGCGTTCCCGAAGGAACGCCTGCCCTTTGTGGGGGCGGCCCTACTGACATCATTCGTGATGTCAGTAGTGAACTTCCTGCTCTTTTAGAGCAGGAAGTTCAATCGGGTTGCGGGAACCGAGACCCTACCACAAGGGTCTCGTCGCAAGCCCGATGGTTGTGATAATCGCAACCATCACCAGGCCGCTCGCAAAAGCTGTGGGTGGTCACCCACAGCTATGCGAGCGGCCTGGAGGCGGATTTTTTTTTTAAAATCTGCCCTGATTCAGAGCAAGCGCTCGCAAATAGCGAGCGCCTCTGAATCAGACCCATAGACCCAAATGTAATAGTCCAAAATGTACAAACTTTACAGTCATTGTGGATTATTTACCAGCATGGGTGCAGAGTTACACAGTATGATGAATGGGGATTTTAATTAATAGGATTGTTCCATGCTGTAATGCGTATGTGGTTTACCTGGTTTTTGTAATTTCGTTGTTCTTTTATAATAAAAAAAAAAGTATTTATAACCTGCAGCAACCAATCAGCAATTGGCTTTTGTCTGTCTATTACAAGTCAGATAGTAAAGCAAGTGTCTGATTGGCTGTTTTTGCTCAGTGCTAATTTTACACCTACATCTATGCCTGTACTGGTGCTATACTGTCTGATTCTTTCGATAGACTTGATAAAAGGCAGGAAGCCTGATGTACATAGGAGCCTCTTTTACACAATGCCATACTAGTATTTGTAATTGTGATAAGGTCCTGGTTCACACAGATGTTTGTTTAGATGTTAACATTGGCTCATAAAGAAATCTATATTTTAAGTTTGGTGGCCTTATAAGTTCTGTTGAACATATTCTATAACATTAACTTATATTTTGTAGTTTCTGTATTACTCTAGTATAGGAATACCGTATGTACTGTACACACTGATATATTGAAATGGTATCAAATGTTAAGCCCGTAACATAATTAAAACACATAATATTCATAACAATTACAGTAATCACCAAGTTCCTACACATCCCTGTGCCTTTTGTATCATTGTTTATTTGTACAGTGCCACAATCTTACGTAGTGCTTGAATAATAGCATATTTTAATAAAACAATACCAAGATGGGGAGAACATACAAACTCCTCACAATGACTCAGTAAAGCCGGCTACACACGGTACGATGTGTAGCCGGCGATGCGACACATGGGGCCTCATTCAGACCCGCTCGTAAGCGGGTCGATGGTGGGGCATTGCGAACACGCGGCGAGCCCGATGGTCGCGACCATCACCTGGCCGCTCGCAAAAGCTGTGGGTCGCCACCCGCAGCTTAGTGAGCGGCCAGGAGGCCGGCTGAAAAAAAAAAAGTGGCTGCCCTCATTCAGAGCGAGCGCTCGCTTTTTGCAGGCGGCTCTGAATGAGGTCCATGATCCGACGGCCGTCATATTGGGCGGTCTCCACACACGCAGCATTCTGCTGCCTGACCGCCGGATATGCTTCCCCCTCCCCCCCATCTGAAGATGGCGAATGCTCCCGCAGTCAAGCTCCAAAAATATAATATTTTCGGAGCTTGATGAATTCTGTCCCCATACTAGTGTAGCCATTCCGCAAAAGGAAGGTAAGTAGGAGATATCTGTGATATCTCCTGCTTTACCCTCTTGATGAATGGCCCGATAACTTCATTTTTACAATTGCAGGTGAAAATGTGCATTTGCACCTGCTTTTGTAAAAATTAAGTGATGATGATGAATAGGCCCCTTTGAGTTCTGGAACCTTATAAGGCTGACTTTTAGCAAGGATGGAATTACATTGTAGTTTTATGGCACAGGGGTAATTTCAAAACCGATGTTACCTCCTGGAAAGCAGTCAGAAAGGTCTGGTTAAAGTAAATGCTCGTTGAATAGTGAGATGGAATTAGACAGAAGTCATTTATAATTTCTTGTATTTTCACATTGATTTCCCCTTCCCCTAGAAAATGTTAATATACTGTAGTTCCTACACCTCCTTGTGCCTTTAGTATTATTGTTTATTTGTATTGTGCCACAATATTATTTAGTGATAAAATCAGAGCATACGCTAGAAAAAAAAAAGATGGGGAGACCATACAAACGCCACACAAATAGTGCACATTTCACATTTAAATATGTCTATCTCCTGTTGACCATGGGTGTTATGAATGAAAGCGAGAAATTGCAAGACAACGCAGAATGTGAAGACAGATGGCCATTTGTCAGTCTCACACAGCATGCGGAATGAATATGATACTCAATACTGTCATTTGTAAGACTCATCTTTGTAATGCGCCTGAATCTATTTAAATATCTTTGTACTCAACCTTACTCTTCATTTTCCCTAACAGCTCCGGTTGAGTGAAACTGTAATGACATTGGTGATGATCTCCTAGGAATGCTTCCACTATTACAAATCTACAGTGCTTTAAAAAAAAAAAAAAAATTGCAGTATTTGTAGACCAACATAATTTTTTTTTATACATATTTTCCAGGAGGGGGCTCCACCAAGTACGCTCAGATAGACATTACCGCCACTGAGACGGCACATAAAGTGGGATCTCAGCATGCTCAGTCCAGGGAGGAACGTCTGCAGGAGCTGGAACAGAAAAGAAAAGGAACTCAGCAGTGATGTGATGAGAAGAGCCGTGTGTGCACCTTTAGCTCTGGTGCAGAGAACCGCAGTCCTGTTAGTACTGGAAGGGCTGGTTCTACCCTTAGGTGCATGCATTTACCTTGGCGGCCCAATCTCACTTTTGGGCCAACTTTGGTGCAGTGACTCAGTAAGTTTCATAGAGTGCTGGAACTTTATAAGGCTGATGGTCCTCTTAGGACGACTTTTAGCAAGGATGGAATTACAATGTAGTTTGATGGCACAGGGGTCATTCCAAAACTGATATAACCTCTTGGAAAGCAGTCAGAAAGGTCTGGTTAAAGTAAATGCCCTTTGAATCTTGAGATGGAATTAGACAGAAGTAACCTATAATTTCTCGTATTTTCACATGATTTTTTTCCCCTAGAAAATGTCAATATAGTTTTGTATGCATAGCTATTATAGTGTATTTACTATTTATTTGTTTTTGTCAACTTGTATTATTTAACTTTATTTGCATATCATTTTATACATGAAGGTGTTCTGCCACATACCTCCTCAGTTTTATTGTCTTACATATAGGACTCTTTTTGAAGAAAAACACAAATTATTTCCGTACTATTGTATTAATTAATTAATATCATATTTCCTGGGGCATTTATGTACAGTATCAGTGTTTGGTACATTTTTAACATTTAACAGTTCTTTTTGAGTACACGTGACTTTATATTGTTTTAACACAGGAAAATAAGTTTTTTTTGTACTGTGTTCTGGTGTTGCATGTATGTAAATAGTACACAATTAAGTAGCGGTAAACTGCATATTATTTTACTGTGATATGAGGAATGTAATTTTAAACCACAAATGTTGCAAACGTAGAAGTATTTCGGTGTAAATAAAATCCCTAAGGGGGACACGAATGAAATGTGTGCAATACTTAGCAGTTCATTGTGTTTTTTTGTTTTCTATTTTCATTTGCACCTTTACAACTTGATTTGTGCATTGCTACACGTTTGTGTGTCTTGCCTTTTCTTGTTCAAACTAATTCTACCTAAAATGTGGTGGTGTTGTTTTGACATGCATAGCTAAATTTTCAGTAATTGGAAATGTAATCAATATTGTTTCTCTGTTTGACAGTAGCAATTTTTTTACTTTTCTATGATGCTAAATTAATTTTATAAAACAAAAGATTGCAACAGATTTACACATATCCCACTATGCATTCTGTTGTGAATAGTTTAAAAAAAAAAAAATTAACTAGTGCCAAAAAGAGCATGCACACTTTAATGAGACCGTGTAATTCATCATACAAACATTGATTTTGATTTTGTTTATTGATTTGTTTAATTTTATTGACAAAATTGTGATATCTGTTTAGCTTACTCTGGACCTTCATTATATATTCAAACATGTAAAAAATTTAATTCTTAAATTAAAACATTTCCAGCAGATAATACAGTATTTTCAATAGCAAATAGAAAATGTGAAATCACTGGTTCATCATGCACGGTTTTTATATAACACAGAATAGGCAAAATTAAGGTTTGTCAGTGTTTGGTGTTTATTTGCTAAGCAGTCAGGAAGTACTGTAAAGGCTAAAATTTAAAAAGAATGATGCTTCCAATACCTGTGACACCAACTTTCAAGCATGAAGGAGGAAGCGTGATGGTCTGGGGCTCTTTTGCTAGATCCCGAATTGGCGACTTGCACAGAGTGACTGTGCACAGGGTCACTGAGTGACAAAATGACTCTATGATTAGTTTTTTTTTATCTCCAGTTGTTTATTTTTTTCTAGGTTTTAATTTCAGAGTATAGAGGGACATTTAATTGTGTACTTTTCAATCAAAACTGGATAAATGGGAGTGTTCTAAAACTTTTCTCTGGTAATGTACATTAAAGTTTTATGTACATTTGGCAGTCATCTTTTTTATTCATTTTTTTTACATTTCTGAAAGAGTAGAAAGAGACAGGAATTGTGTTGAATTTCGAGTTGTATACTGGGAGATAGTTGCAAGTAATGCTGTCATTAAAGTGAAAATATGTACATTATGCATTGTTTCCGTGTTTATATAGTATTTTAAATCAAAATTTACAAATGTTGCATAATGTAATTTTTTTTTTAGATTTTTAATATTAAACTTTTCCTATTTGTTATGTTGCATAAAAGTAAATAATTCAGTACTTAAAGTAAATGTCAAATATTACCTCATTACTTCATATAGAAATCCAGCTTGCTGCTAGATCAATATATAAAATGATCACACTGGCAATATTTTTATTTATAGTATACACTATATTAACAGTAAAGTGCAGGGTTATTTATTTAATGACTTAGAAGGGTTGACATCAGTAAACCCTTAGAAAACAGCATGACTGGGAACTCTGTTAAGCAAAGCTGGTGAAATCATTTTATTAAATATACTGTAGGTTCTCCAACCAGGTTTATTATATTAAACACAGATACTATATAACAAAAGATATCCTTATTAGTTCACACATTTAAATAAATTGTAATTATTAATAGTATTTATCTTTATGCAATACATTTAAATTTTTTATTTCTATTACCAATTGAATTAACAATATGGGTTATCTGTTCATACATTTGCAATGGACACATTAAAATAGGGGAGGAAAAACTTTTGTATTTAAACTCTAGAATTTGTTTTTATAAATATATATACAGTATGTGTATATATATATATATATATATATATATATGTAAAACACTAAATTAGCATGTAAATGACAAATAAGTAGTTTGGAAGATATATTTAAATATAGTCCTCATGATGTGGAGGTTTTTTTTTTAATTAATAGTTACATCAAAAAATTAAAACTGAAAGACAGCTCAGAAAGACACACAACCAAATGGAGCTACAATAATCCAAGCAGCAGTTTATTGTTTGTTGTAATAACATATACAAAAACACATTTAATACAAATTAAATTAAGTCCCTTTCTGAAGTTCACTCATTTAAATAGTAACAGAGTAGGTGATAGACACACAATCCATCAATATCTAGTACTCTGGGTACCTAGTAATAATAGTTAATGGGTTTTATCAGTCTGAGGCACAAAAGGGCCTTATAGTACAGTATATAAAAGTAAACATATAGGTAATAAATTATATCATACTGAATGTAAAGGGTTCTTATTGGTTCTAAAATATAATGCAGTCTGAGGAAGCCCCAAAATATACAGAACAACCAAGTATACCAGTGATGACAGCTGTACTATCACATGACGTGTTCATTAGTGTTGAAGTTACAGAGTCATCTGATGTCATCAGGGTGCGCACCCCACATCATCATAAACCAACTTACTTTTTCCATGCCCAGATGGTGGCGGCTTTGTCAGGGGTTCATCTTTTTGAGAAGTAATTTTAATTTGGTACTTTCTGTGATCCTTCTTCTGCCAACAAAACAATTTATATATGCAGTGTATGTAATCAAATAGGCATGGATCATCTGCACTCACCAAATACTTTATTAGTGCTACTCTATCCACTTTAAGCTGTACTTTGTATTAAAAACAGTGAGTGTTAGTTCCACAAAGTGTAATATATGTTAAGTTAAATAACCCTCACCAAAGTGCCCGCCCCCCCTTGCTGGCCAATCCTACACTAAATATAATCATGAATGTAATATTAAATGTGATATTATCATTGCCATAGTTCTAATTGTCTTGTCTGCACACATATTTTAAAAGCAGGTACTCCCCCAAGCAATAGCAGCAATGAGACACCTATAAGGCGGCTTTGGTCTCAAACCCACCCTTTTTTTTTAACAAAGAAAAGACTATAAGGGGCAGATTCAATTAGCAGTTGATTCTATTAATGCACGTAAACAGCGGGACAAAAACTTGCAGCCACGACTTCTTGCTGTTAAGTTAACATAAGTCTCAATGGGAGTTAACGCAGCTTTTAATTCTGCAGCACCTGAGTTAGTGAAAAGTAGGGAAAATTCCTTATTATAAGGTAAAAATGTTGGGGCACAGAGCAGAACCTCTGGTAAAACCCTCCCAAATGAATAATTGTGTTATTGGAGGCATATAAATAGCGTAATTTGGAAAAATTAGAAACGTCAGTTTTCAGGTGATTTTCTGTAAAAAGGATTGAAGTGTGTGGAATATGTATTTGGGGTGTTGTATAGACAGGAAATTAGTTTTTCAAACTTTTGCAGATGGGAGTTAGAAATGCTTTATTCCCAATATACTTGAAATTTGCTAAAAAAACAATTAAAAATCACATTACAGACATTTTTCTGTACAGGTTGAGTCTCCCATATCCAAAATGCTTGGGACCAGGGGTATTTTGGATAACGGAATATTTCGTATTTTGGAATAATTGCATACAATAATGAAATATTTTGGGAATAGGAACCAATTATACATACAGAATGCATTTATGTTCTATATACACCTTATACACACAGCCTGCAGGTAATGTTATACAATATTTTCAATAATTTTGTGGCTCAAACAAAGTTTGTGTACAGAAATGAAATTCATTTATGTTTCATATATACCTTATACACACAACCTGAAGGTAATTTTATACAATATTTTTAATAATTTGTGGCTTAGAAAAAGTTTGTATACATTGAACCATCAAAAATCAAAGGTTTCATTTTCTGAGTCACGCCAAGAAAATTCCGTATTTCGGAATATTCCGTATTTCTGAATATTTGGATATGGGAGACTCAACCTGTACCACTAAATATTCTAGACAGAGGCTTTAATTTGGAGGAAAACACTTGTTTAAAAACAATAATAATAATTCCACTGTTAAAAAGGTCAAAATGAGCTATTTGATACCTTTTAAGAACCTCAGATACTTTGCTTATGGCCACTAAATGTCCTCTATACTGGTATTCAATTTTATTTGCCTCTTTTCTTGGGTTCAGGATGCTTTCCCCAGTTTTTCATGCACTTCCCCCCAGGTCACGCACTGTAGAATTACCACGTGGGTGCTGTGAAAAGGCTTTGACAATTGAATTGCGTGACTCACAGGATCGCACATGCTGGAAATAGCCTACGAATTGCGTGTTAAAACCAGAAGAATTTAAAATGACTGTATCTAAGTATATCAACAATTGAAATTGTGTGGCCAGTACTGTATGTTTCTATATGTTTCCTTTCACAAAAATTGTGAAAGGTATGCCTGTTCATTTAAGACTCTTCAGCTAATAAGCTATGCCACTAAACTCTGTAGTTGTGTAATACAAATGGAAAATTATATGCATAAAAATAATGCCATTTTAATGAATTCAAATGCAACTTATTGCATATGGATATAGTCTTCATTTGTGCCTGCACAGTACTGTATTTCATTTTTTTTTGGGCTCAATAAAAAGTATTATGCAATTGATAGTCACTCTATGATGTTTGTTCCTAAATTGGTCATATAACACAGGTTTTACATTGTCACTACGCTAGTGTATTGGATGGCAATAAAATGAATATGGTACAAGTATGATTATTCATATGAACAGACATTTTAATAAACATTTCTTAATATATTTGATGGTGGTGATTTATAACAAAATTGTATATTATGTAAAATACACTACTACATCTATTGTTACATTCTTTTATTATCTGTATAATTGTCATTTGTGGTTATTTTCATAATTCTCCAATGTACTATGGGATGGGCAGATCTTTACTGGGAGCCTGGTTATGCCGTTACAGCCAGACCCATCACATCTGTAACAACCCCCCTCCTCCCCTAGTGTGCTTATAATATAAACTTACAGGTGACACTGATAAAATAGAGGGGATGTAGTCTGGAACCCGATGGTCTAAATGCCGACCGCCGGCTTCCAGACTGCTTTATCCCGACTAGGGCCGAATGACGCGTCTAAATGTAGAAGCCTGTAATTTGCCCGACGTCGGGAGACCGGCGCCCGGCATCCCGATCGAGCGGATGCCGGGCACCGCAGCGGACAGTCGCAGGGGGGAGGGTTAGGTTTAGGGCTCCCGGGGGGACTTAGGGTTAGGCACCCCCCCGGGAGGTTAGGGTTAGGCTAGGAGGAGGGAGGGTTAGGGTTAGGCACCCCCGGGGGGAGGTTAGGGTTAGGCACCCCCCCCGGGGGACTTAGGTTTAGGCAGCGGGGAAGGGGGGGTTAGGTTTAGGCACTTAGAAGGGGGCTTAGGGTTAGGCACCGGGGGGGAGGTTAGGGTTAAGGGGGGTTAGGTTAGTAAATACTTACCTTTAGGACGATTGAGATTTCCTCCTTTGTCGGGCAGCCGCTGTCGGGAATTGAACCATGCGGCCGGCGGTAATACATGTCACAACCAAAATAGAGAGTTAGTGTTATTAGAGTCACACATTTATATAAATACAAAACAGATGTATAATTTAAAAAAAAAATCGGATTTAAATCTTATACTAGCTATAACTTACTAGCAGGTTTAGGGGCATATCTATTGACACAAACCAACAGTTTTTAGATGATTACTGCTGAAAATGAAGTAAGAAGAAGGGGGAACGGCAGCAAATATTGGAGATATCTACAGCAGTCCCTTCATTTTCGATCTGAAATGCAACCCTCATAGGTTTCTGCCAGGTCCGAGCCCACCAGTAAAGTGGAATTAGTGATCACGTATTGCAGGGATAGGCTCTTATTGAAGCCACTTTCCCAGCGTGTTTTTTTTTGTAATTCCCCTTATGTATAGTTATCAAACTAAATTCATGAATAATTGTAAACATGCCCGTTAAAGAGTTAACATTTGTACAAGTACCTAGGTATCTATTATAATGTGCTGAAATTAGGGAAGCCAATCCCAAGATCAATGAACCTGGCCAGTTTCGAGTGCCAAAATTACCCGGGATTTTCGTAATCAAATCCCATGTAGTAACGGGATTCTCGCAGTCACTGAAACAGCCACTCACAGTGACTGACTAAAGTCTCAGTGACCACATCCGCGAGCGGCATAGTTCCAGATGCAGCCATTACGGATGTGTCTCACTTCCCTGCTGCCATTGTCACTCTTTGAAGGGGGCGAGGATGGACTTTGGCCGGCGGGAAAGGAGTGAGTGACGTGCTTAGTAGTACATACGCCACTTCCTCCTGCTGAGTCTTCTTAGATGGCAAGAGACAGAGAGAGACAGTCACTGGAGTCTGCAGTAGACAGTAGTAATATTAAGAGAAGTGCTACAGAGTAGACAGTAGTAGAAGGGAGAGGAGAGAGTCAGAGTGAAGGGTAGTAGGGAGAGGAGAGAGTCAGAGTGAGGGGTATAGTTATTAAAGCTTCTAAAACAGACAAGTAGTGGGGTTGCCCATAACAACCAATCAGATTCTGTGTATCATTTTCTAGAATGAGGTAGAGAAATGATAGCTAGTATCTGATTGGTTGCTATGGGCAACATCGTAGTAAATCTACCCATTAAGAGTCATAGTGGGGGTCCTGGGATATTTCTTTTTATTGCTGTTACAGGCTTGCAGCAGCACTTTCAACAAAGGACTCATCAGGACAGGAGTCCAGAAGTCAGGACTAGAGTTGTAAAACAATAAAAAACACATTGACATTGCCGGGAAGACTGAGGCAGCCTTTGCATTGCCAGCAGGGGCAAACGCAGGGTTTTTAAGGGGGGTGGGGGGATTTGTATAATATATTTATATATATATAAAAAGAGAAATTACCTTAACTTGCACTAAAATAATAATAGAACTAAATACCAAACACTGTATATGTACCAGCTGCACCTCCCTATTCACCTCCTGTTATATCGGTGTCCAGAATAGTGTACATATATAAGAGGAGAGGGCACTTATATTTTAATTTAAAAAATCACACAAATTGTTTACAAAGAACATTCAGATGCATAATACATAATATATCAAATCTTTAAAATGTGATTTTTACTAGAACGACAGATCAGTCCTAGATAGATGAAATGATGAAAAGATTTTCTTATAGTAAACTTTTTTTTATTGTCTTTAGGATTTTTCTTCCAATGTGGGGATAGATCCTGATGAGGCAATTTTCACAGGGATTCAATCTTTCCTGAAATATACCCTCACACCAGAATACACCCAAATATAGTAGGCCAAATTGTCACAATTAGTACTTAAAAATGTTTATTTTACAAATATTTGACATAAAAAGCAGTTAAAAAAAAAAAACTGTTGCATCAGCTTACATAAAGTGCGATGTTACGGACTGTAAAAGGGTTGTCCACTGTTGCACCCAATGGTGGAAAGTGTACTACGAAAAACCCCAAACAATCTACCAGTATTATGACCCAATGCGTTTCGTCGTTATACGGATTTCATCAGGGGCACATCTTATAAAAAAGAGAGATTGGGTGTATAGTACATGGTGCAAGAAAATTTCTCCACAACATAGTTTTGTGAGGTTCTGGTTTTGTTGTGGGCCCGGGGTGGTGATAGGAGCAGACACTGAAACAGGTTTAAATGAAAAGGTGGAACTTTTAAAGAGTGGTTTGATAGACATGAATATGACAAAAACTAAAGTCCAGATATAGCACTAAGGGCCTGATTCAGACCCACTCGCAAGCGGCTGTCCGCTCGCAAGTGGGTCGATGGTGTGCACTGCGCATGCGCACGATGGAGGGAGCTCCGTCGTGCGCATGCGCCAGACGCGACGAGCGAAGGACTTTCCTTCGCTTGTTGTGTCTGATCAAAGGGGGCGTGCTGTCGATGTTGATTGACAGCACGCCCCCTTTGGTGGGTGTGCCGGGGGCGTGCCTCCCAGACGGGGGCATTCCCAAGTGAACACCTACCGTCAGAAGCCGGCCCACTGACATCACTAGTGATGTCAGTGGGAGTGATTTTGGCTCTGATAGAGCAAAAATCACTCCGGGCCTTGCGGTTGAGAAACTCAACCGCAGGCTCCGGTTCGCAGTGGCGATGGTCATAGTAGGATAATTATGGAGGATGGCCCTCATTCAGAGCGTGCGCTCTGCTCAGAGCCTCCGGCTCTGAATGAGGGCCTAAGTGCACTTGGGAGCTGTGGTGAAGTAATGGGAAAAAGTCCAGTTAGTGACAGGCAATGAACAATGTCCAGGAAGTGACTGGTTAATAGAGAGTGTTCAGGTAGTGGCAGACAATGGGAACTGTCCAGGTAGTGACTGGTTAATAGAGAAATGTCCAGTTGATGACAGGCTGGAGAAATCAGGTGTAGTGGCTGAAATGAAGAATGCAGGCTGAGGAAGGATTATCCAGCAGAGTGTCAATGGAGGCAAGGTGCAGGGTGAACAGCAGACTCAGGTACTCAGGCAAGGGGAAGGTAATGGAGGATGCAGGGTAGTGCAGCAGGGTTGGAGCAGACAAGCAGGCAGGCAGGTAGCATATTACAGGAAACAGGTGGTGAGCACAGGGAACTCTCAGTTGTGATGAGAAACACGTTGCACATTGCTCTGAACCTCCCTAAATACCAAGTGCTGTGCCGTGACTGGCCAGAGAGAGCATGTGACAAACCAGGATTGGGAGATTAGGTCACGTGACCGGAGGCAAGATGGCGGTGCCCATGCCGGAGCGAAACGGAAGCACCACCAGGCCTCACCAGCCCAAAGTGACAACATGCCCGCACAGAACCACGCACAGCCAATGCCCCCGCCAAACACCAGCGCCACCGCCAGACGCCCCCCGCCATAGTGACCTCACAGGTAATGCTCATCGACCACCATGCCGAGAAACTCTGGTCGTGACAGTACTTACTCCTTATGGGTGGCCTCAGGACACTCACCAGGCTTTTCCAGATGAGCAGTATGGAATCTCCTGACCAGGGCGGGAGCATGGATATCTCGAGCATTGGTCCAACAGCGCTCCTCCGGACCGTAACCCCTCCAATCCAGGAGATACTGCAATCGTCCTCTGCGGATGCGAGAATCCAGGACCTGAGAGACCTCGAACTCCATGCCTCTTTCAGTCTGGATGCGAGGGGGAACAGGAAGGACCTTGCGGAATTTGTTCAATATTAGGGGTTTTAGGAGGGAGATATGGAATGAGTTTGGAATTTTTAAATAAGCAGGCAGCTGAAGGCGATAAGCCACAGGGTTGATTATTTCTGTGATGGAAAAAGGTCCGATGAACCGGGGAGCAAATTTCATCGAAGGTACTCTGAGACGGATGTTCCGGGTGGACAACCAGACTTGGTCTCCAACTTGCATGCAAGGTACCTTCCTACGTCTCCTATCTGCCTGAAGTTTGTAACAGGAGGACACCTTCTCCAAATCAGAACGCACCTGAGCCCAATTAGATGCAAATCCCTGTACAGTATCCTCCACAGCTGGCACATCAAAGGCAGGCTTCAAAACTCAGGAATACGAGGGTGAAGACCGTAGATAATTTGAAATGGGGTTTGATTTGTCGAGGAATGATACGAGGCATTATGTGCAAATTCTGCCCATGGTAGAAATTCAGACCAATTGTCTTGGGATGACGTCATAAAGATCCTTAGGAAGGTCTCAAGATCTTGATTGACCCTCCCTGTGGATCCATTGCTCTGAGGGTGATAGGCCGTGGAAAAGTTTAACTTTACTTGTAGAACAGAACATAAGGCTCTCCAGAACTTTGCCACAAATTGAGTGCCATGATCAGAAACTATTTCTGTAGGAAGTCCATGGAGACGAAATATGTGCTGGACAAACAGATAATCCAAGTCAGGAGCAGTAGGCAGTTTCTTTAGAGGCATATAATGAACCATCTTCGAAAATCGATCTACCACAACCCAGATGGTGGTGTAACCCTGAGAGCTAGGTAAATCCATTACGAAGTCCATGGAGAGATGTGTCCATGGACGTTAAGGAATAGGCAGGGGTAACAATTCACCAGCTGGGACTTGATGTGAAGACTTATGCTGAGCACATGAGGCACAAGAGGAAATAAACTCCAATACATCAGTTTTCATGGAAGGCCAGCAATAACTTCTCTTTAAAAGTTCCAGAGACTTTCGAGTACCTGAGTGATATGCAAAACAAAAGGAGTGAGCCCAGGTAAGGATCTGCTTCCTTAACTCTGGGGCCACAAAAGTTTTCTCAGTATGGGGCTGTATCTGTACGGTGGCAAACTCTCTTGACTCCAGGACAGGGGCACTATGCAGGGTCTCTGAATTGTCGTTACATAGGAGAGATCTAGACAGAGCATTTGCTTTCTGATTAAGAGCTCCAGATCGGAAGGTCAGGGTGAACTGAAAGCGAGCAAAGAAAATTGCCAGACGAGGGCTCACACACTGGATGTTTTTGAGGAAGAGGAGGTTCCGATGGTCAGTGAAGACGGTGAAGGGAAATTTAGCCCCTTCCAGTAGGTATCTCCACTCCTTCAGCGCCAACTTCACTGCCAAGAGTTCTTGTTCACCTATAGCATAGTTACTTTCGGCAGGAGAGAACTTCTTGGAGAAAAACCTACAGGGATGAACTCGGTTGTCTTCATATTGCTGGGATAGGACCGCTCCTACTGCTTCAGATGAGGCATCAACCTCTAACAAGAAAGGTCTATTCAGGTCTGATTGTCTTAAGACTCGAGCTGAGATAAAGGCTTGTTTTAAAAGCTGAAAGGCTGTCTCTGCCTCGGGTGACTATAGGGCAGGATTAGTGCCTTTATGGATCAGGGCCGTAATGGGAGCAATCAGTGATGAAAATCCCTTGATAAAGCGTCTATAATATTTGGCAAATCCGAGTAGTCTCTGGATGGCTTTCAAGGTATGAGGATGGGACCAATCCAGGATTGCCTAGGCTGGAGCCAGATATGATGTAACCAAGAAATGGCACACTAGGTACACCAAAGACACACTTTTCCAGTTTACAGTAAAGGTGGTTCTTCCTCAGATGAGACAGCACTTCCTTGACATGGTGATGATGTTCCTCTAGAGAAGACGAGAAAATCAATATGTCGTCCAGATAGACAACGACTGACACATATAATAGATCCCGGAAGATTTTGTTAACGAAGCCCAGAAAGACAGCGGGGGCATTGCACAAGCTGATAGGCATCACAAGGTATTCAAAATGTCCATCCCTAGTATTAAAAGTGGTCTTCCACTCGTCACCTGAGCAAATACGAAGGAGATTGTTGGCCCCTCTCAGATCTAATTTGGAGAATATGATGGACCCCTTGACCCTGTCAAATAACTCCATGATTAGTGGAAGCGGATATCAATTTTTTACCGTTATATCGTTCAGGCCTCAGTCTATACAAGGTCTTAAGCCGCCATCCTTCTTGGCAACGAAAAATAACCCAGCTCCGGCAGGAGAGGTGGAGGGGTGAATAAATCCTTTTTCCAAATTCTCCTGGATGTACTCCGACATTGCTTTTGTCTCTGGTAAGGACAGAGGATAGGTGCGACCACGAGGTGGCATCTTATCAGGCAGCAGGTCAATAGGACAATCCCATTCTCTGTGAGGAGGTAAGACATTTGCTTGTTGTTCGGAGAAGACATCAGTGAACATTTGATACTCCTTAGGAATTGCTGGAGATATTAATGAAGCTGTTTTCCTTAGAGGTCGTATCTTGGGAAGACAGGATTTCTGACAGTCTGTCCCCCATGAAAGAATTTGCATAGAACAGCAGTCTATCCTAGGATTGTGCAGGCATAGCCAGGGTAGTCCTAAAATAATGTCTTGGGACACCTCAGGTATCACTAAAAACTTAAAAGACTCAGAATGGAGTGCTCAAATACGGACTAGCACTGGTAGAGTTTCCTTGGTGACAACTCCATTAGCCAGAGGCCGACCATCCACGGCAGTCAAGGAATGAGTGAGGGATGAACAAGAAATTTGCAGTTTGTCAACTAAGCTGGAGGTTATGAAATTTCTGGCTGCTCCAGAATCTAATAGAGCAGAAACAAAGGCAGGTTTAGGCTTTAGATCTATAGCTAAGGTTATTACGAAATCTTTGTTATTTGAGGACGGACTCATTACTCCTAACTTTATGTCCCCAATGTCAGATAGGAACGAGCGTTTCCTGATTTGCGGGAACAGGAGGCCACTAGGTGTCCCGAATCTCCACAGTATAGACAGAGGTTTTTTAACATCCTTCTCTGACGTCCTCTTTGGAGAGATGGGTATGGTCCACCTGCATAGGCTCTTCATCCATAGGAGTAGGGGATGGACGGGTAGGTAAGGGATGGGTAGATAACCTTTGCCTGTCAGACCTGTGCTTTTCAGCCTGACGTTCTCTGGTCCATTTTATTACAGAGCAAAATCATGTCGTTTAGATTGTTGGGAAGCTCACGGGTGACCAGATCATCTTTTAGTCGGTCCGAGAGTTCATGCCAAAAGGCTGAGGTGAGGGCTTCCTCATTCCACTTGAGCTCTGATGCAAAAATATTAAATTGTATGGCATACTGGCTGCTAGAACGGATTCCTTGTCTCAGAGTCATAATACCAGATGAAGCTGATACAGTACGTCTGGGCTCATCAAAGATCCTCCTGAATGATAACACAAAGGCTGTATAGTTATCCAGCCGAGAATCTGAACGCTCCCAGAGTGGGGAAGCCCAATCCAAGGCTGAGCCGGACAACAGAGACACTATGGAAGCCACTTTAGTTTTTGCAGTGGGAAAGTTATCAGGCTGTAAGGTGAAATGTATATCGCACTGATTCAGAAACCCCCGGCAGAGTTTAGGGTTGCCGTCAAATTTGCTGGGCATAGGAAGGTGTAAGCAAGGAGATGTCCTGTTACCAGTATTTCCAGATGCAGGAGAGAGCGTAGGGACTGTTATCCCAGGGGAGGATAAGGAGGTTTGCAGATTATCATGTCTTTTAGACATTTCCTGTAAAAACTGAGCCATTTGATGCTGCATGCTTTCCAGGTTTTCCAAACAGCCAGCACTGCACCAAAATAAATCTACTCCAGACTCCTGTTCCATGGCGGGTCCATGGAGCCAGTGCAAACTGTGAGGTGCTGGTTTTGTTGTGGGCCCGGGGTGGTGATAGGAGCAGACACTGAAGCAGGTTTAAATGAAAAGGTGGAACTTTTAATGAGTGGTTTGATAGACATGAATATGACAAAAACTAAAGTCCAGATATAGCACAAAGTGCACTTGGGAGCTGTGGTGAAGTAATGGGAAAAAGTCAAGTTAGTGACAGGCAATGAACAATGTCCAGGAAGTGACTGGTTAATAGAGAGTGTTCAGGTAGTGGCAAACAATGGGAACTGTCCAGGTAGTGACTGGTTAATAGGGAAATGTCCACTTGATGACAGGCTGGAGAAATCAGGTGTAGTGGCTGAAATGAAGAATGCAGGCTGAGGAAGAAATATACAGCAGAGTGTCAATGGAGGCAAGGTGCACGGTGAACAGTAGACTCAGGTACTCAGGCAAGGGGAAGGTAATGGAGGATGCAGGGTAGTCCAGCGGGGTTGGAGCAGACAAGCAGACAGGCAGGTAGCGTATCACTGGAAACAGGTGGTGAGCACAGGGAACTCTCTCTCAGCTATGATGAGAAACACGTTGCACTGGCAATGAAGTGAGGCTCTGAACCTCCCTAAATACCAAGTGCTGTGCCGTGACTGGCCAGAGAGAGCATGTGACAAACCAGTATTGGGCGATTAGGTCACATGAATGGAGGCAAGATGGCGGCGCCCATGCCGGAGTGGAACGTTAGCACCACCAGGCCTCACCAGCCCAAAGTGACAACATGCCCGCACAGAACCACGCACAGCCAACACCAAACCCCAGCGCCACCGCCAGATGCCCCCCACCATAGTGACCTCACAGGTAATACCCGTCGATCACCATGCCAAGAAACTCTGGTCGTGACAAGTTTTAACACAAAATTTTGATCATAGAATAATAAAAGGGCATACATACCATAAATTCAATATAAAATAACATTCAGTCCTAAATTAGAGACTGGATACACTTCTCATTCAGTCCCAAGTCTAATGATCGGGTACAAATTTCACCAGAACACACTTGCCTACATCATTATATAATTGTAATAAACTTTTTTTTCAGTACATACAATAAATCCAAAAGTGTGCACTCATATAATATTTATATTACACAATTAACTCAGACCCAATACCACCATTCTTTTTAGAATTAGATGTACTATTGGAACAAACTCTGATCACTACCTCCAGTCACTTTAATTTTGGTATAATTATAAGGAATTCAGAACTCCATCTATGGTTTAAAAGACTTCACATATAAATCAATACTGGCTTTTCCTACATCTAGATACAACACCCCATATTTTCCATGGGTGAGTTAAAATTTTTTCACAAATAATTATTACAAATAATTACCACATTCATCAACTATAATAATTAGCTGTAGTCCACATAGAGAATTTAATCCCCATAAACATCTAAACAAGATCATCCAGATTACCAATTTATAGCCGTTTAGAGATAAAAAAGTCAAGTACTTACTTTCACCATCAAATTTCTGCAGGCCTTAAATCACGAGGTCCCAACCTCAGAGGCAGTGTATGCATACTAAACCTCTCTCCTGGTCTGCCTTGTATTCCCCTCCTGAGTTGTGACATCACCTCTAATTGGTAATGTGCTGATCTTAAAACATCCTTAAATACCCTAACTGGTTCTTACCTCTACTCACCGCTAAGTTTTCCTGTAATATATGTACTATGATTTGTGAAAAATAATAATCAAAAACCTTCATATAGGCTATAAATAAATTATAAGTTTATTTAGAGCCATCAAACTGCACACTGATTTACCCAGCAAGCCTTACCTGTGTAACATAGGCACTTGCGTTCCACTATTCGGAAACTATGTGAAAACATTTCCGGGTCCGGACCTCAGCAGCCCCCACGTGCTTTCCCAGCAGTCCCAACCTAGGTCATGTTGTGTCTCACTGCCTGCGTGCCAACGTCCACCATCTAAATGCAGGCTCTTCCAGATCTACTGCCTGCGTGTCACCGTTCAGCATTTAAATTTGGGCACTTCTGGGTCTGAAACGTTAAGCCCACATGTATCTATGTGTCTATGTATACGTTCCACTGCTTGAGCTCCACCGTTCAGCGTCCCACCACAGACGCTTCCGGGTCCGGAATTCTAAGCTCCACTGCATGTCTTTATATAACATTAAAAAAAAAAAGTGTGGATGCTTGCACATCCTTAAATATATATATATATATATATATATATATATATATATATATGAGATACACCCCAGTTTTTAGTCACACTGGGGGCGAGCCCAGCACATTGAAACTACAGGGCAGGTCCACATACAATATGCTGAAACAAGCCGGATCCACATAAAATACACTAAAAAAGCCACTTCAGCATAAAATTAGAGATATGCGCCAACCCTCGTGTTTTGGTTTTGGATCTGGAATCTGGATTGGTTTTGCCAAAACCTCATCTCCGTGTTTTGTTTTTCGGTTTTGGTTTTGGACCTGGATTTTTTCTTAAAAAATCATAAAAACAGCTAAAATCACATAAAATGGGCCTGTTTTTATTTCTACAGTATTAATAACCTCAATAACATTTATTTCCACTCATTTCCAGTCAATTTTAACCACCTCACAGCTCGCAATATTGATTTTTTTCATCTAGTTAAGGGCCAAAAGGTTGCATCTAGCTAGCTGGCTCAAAACGGAGTGATAAATAGAGTTGAGGACTGTGCAAAGATGATGGTTGGGGTACCCCTTGAGGATTGAAGAATTGATAGTTGACAGTTGACGCAGACACTGGCTGAAGTAAGAAGAGCTGATACTTGATAATTGGTGCAGCCACTGGCTGAAGTAAGAAGAGTTGATAATTGGTGCAGCCACTGGCTGAAGAATTGATAGTTGATGCAGCCACTGGCTGAAGAATTGATAGTTGGCGCGGACAATGGCTGAAGAAAGAACAGTTGATACTTGATAATTGGTGCAGCCACTGGCTAAAGAAAGAGTTGATACTTGATAATTGGTGCTGCCACTGGCTGAAGTAAGAAGAGTTTGTTATGTTCTGGGTTGTTTGTGGACCCAGGTTGGTAGCAGGAGCGATCACAGAAGCAGATTTGAAAATAAAACTAGGATTTTTAATAAGTGCTTGAGTAGACATATAATGTGGCAGTAAATAAAAGTCCAGGAATATATAAATGTGCAAAAGAGTTCTGTGGTGGGAGTAAAAGGGTTAATGTCCAAGTAGAAACAATTAGAGCTGTCCAGGTGTGCAGGTAGTGAAACTGAAAATAATCAAACCAGGTATGCAGGTAGTGAACTGAAAATAATCAAGCCAGGTATGCAGGTAGTGAACTGAAGTGCAGGATGTCAGCAGGCTCAGGCACTCAGGTATGGGCAAGGGTGATGGAGGAAGTGGGGTAGTCCAGTGGAAGCTAGGAGCTGACAGGCAGACTGGGAGACAGCAAATTCACAGGAACCGGAAATCACAGAGAACTCCCTCTCAGCTAGGCTGAGATACACATTGCACTGGCAAAGAAGGAAGACACTGACCCTTCCTAAATACCCCATGCTGTGCTGTTACTGGCTGGAGGGAACATGTGACTCACCAGGATTGGCCAGCCGTATCACATGGCCAGAAGGCAAGATGGCGGCGCCCATGCCAAACGGAATGAAGACGCTGCCAGGCCTTACCAGCGCAGAGTGACAACAGGCCCGCACAACAACGCATGCATCCAAAGCCCCCCTCCAGACACCAGCTCTGCCACCAGACAGCCCACGCCACAATGACCTCACAGGTAACACTCGCCTAGCGCCATGCTGAAATACCCTGGCCGTGACAGTACCCCCCCTTTTGGGGTGGCCTCAGGACACTCACCAGGCTTCTCTGAATGGGCAGAATGGAATCTCCTGATGTGCGTGGGAGCATGGACATCACGAGCATCGGTCCAGCAATGTTCCTCTGGACCGTAACCTTTCCAGTCCAGCAAATACTGTAGATGACCTCTGCGTAGACGAGAGTCCAAGATCTGGGCGACCTCAAACTCAACTCCTCTCTCCGTCTGGACTCGAGGAGAAGCAGGTAGAGCACTATGGAATTTATTCAAGGCCAGGTGCTTCAATAAGGAAATATGGAAGGAATTAGGGATTTTTAGGTATGGGGGTAACTGTAGACGATAGGCCACTGGATTAATGACTTTTATGGAGAAGGGACCAATGAACCGTGGTGCAAATTTCATAGAAGGAACCCTCAGATGAAGATTCCGGGTGGATAACCACACCTGGCTTCCAACTTGCATGCGTGGAACTATTCTACGCTTTCTATCGGCCTGGGTCTTATAGCGAGAGGATGCCTTCAACAAATCAGACCGTACTTGAGTCCAGATGGCAGCAAAATTCCGCACCGTGTCCTCCACGGCCGGAACATCGAAAACAGGCAGGCTTCGGAATTCGGGAACACCAGGATGAAGGCCATATACAACCTGAAATGGCGTTTGGTTAGTTGACGAGTGGTAGGAAGCATTATGTGCAAACTCAGCCCACGGCAGCAAGGCAGCCCAATTGTCCTGGGAAGATGACATAAAAATTCTTAAGAAAATCTCTAGATCTTGATTAACTCTCTCGGTGGAGCCGTTGCTTTGCGGATGGTAGGCCGTGGAAAAGTTTAGCTTCACTTGAAGAACAGAACACAAAGCCCTCCAGAATTTTGCAGTAAACTGCACACCACGGTCAGAGACAATTTCAGCAGGAAAGCCATGTAGACGAAATATGTGTTGGACAAACAACTGTTCCACGGTATATAGTGGACCATCTTAGAAAATCGGTCTATTACAACCCAGATAGTGTTGAAACCTTGAGAAACTGGCAGGTCTGTGACGAAATCCATGGAGAGATGCGTCCATGGACGTGATGGAGTAGGTAATGGAAGCAATTCCCCAGCTGGAGCTTGTCGTGATGATTTATGCTGGGCACAGGAGGAGCAGGAAGAGATGAACTCCATTATATCTGCCTTCATAGAAGGCCACCAATAGTGTCTTTTCAGGAACTCCAAGGTCTTCCAAGTGCCTGAGTGCCCTGCGAAGTGAGAGGAATGTGCCCAAGTGAGAAGCTGCTTCCTTAATTCCGGGGCCACAAATGATTTTCCCGTAGGAGGCTGAAGTTGTAATACGGCAAAAACTCTTGATTCCAAGACAGGGGTATTGCTTTGATTTTCAGATTGATCATCACAGAGTAGAGATCTCGATAGGGCATCAGCCTTCTGATTAAGTGCTCCAGACCGGAAGGTCAGGGTGAACTGAAACCTGGCAAAGAATATTGCCCAGCGGGCCAAATGAGGACTCACACATTGGAGGTTTTTGAGAAATAGGAGATTTCTATGGTCCGTAAATACAGTAAATGGAAACTTGGCGCCTTCTAGCAAATATCTCCATTCCTTCAACGCCAACTTTACAGCTAGTAGTTCTTGCTCACCTATGGCGTAGTTCCTTTTGGCAGGTGAGAATTTTTTAGAAATGAACCCATACGGATGGACTCGGTTGTCCTCATAACGTTGAGACAAGACTGCTCCCACAGCTTCAGATGATGCGTCTACTTCCAACAAAAAAGGCCTGTCCAGATCTGGTTGTCAAAGAACTGGTGCTGAGATAAAGGCCTGTTTTAGAAGATGAAAGGCAGACTCTGCCTCAGGTGCCCATTGGGCAGGATTAGCACCTTTGCGGGTCAAGGCTGTAATGGGAGCCAGCAGTGTAGAAAATCCCTTAATGAAGCGTCTATAATAATTGGCGAAGCCCAACAATCTCTGGATGGCCTTCAGTGTCTGAGGTCGGGTCCGATCCAGAATTGCTTGTACCTTCTTGGGGTCCATTTCTAAACTGGAGCCAGATATTACATAGCCGAGAAAAGGTACACTGGGCACTCCAAAGACGCACTTCTCCAGTTTGCAGTAAAGGTGGTTTTCTCTCAAACGGGTCAGAACTTCTTTAACATGTTCTTGATGTTTAGCCACAGAGGGCGAAAAAATCAGTATGTCATCCAGATAGACAACAACCGAAACATATAACTGATCCCGGAAAATCTCATTAACGAAACTTTGAAAGACAGCAGGGGCATTACACAATCCAAAAGGCATTACTAAATACTCGAAATGTCCATCTCTGGTATTAAAAGCGGTCTTCCATTCATCGCCAGCTTGGATACGAATGAGGTTGTAAGCCCCTCTCAGATCTAATTTAGAAAAAATGACAGAGCCCTTGACCCTATCAAACAATTCAGTAATCAGGGGAAGAGGGTATTGATTCTTTACAGTAATGTCATTAAGGCCTCGATAATCGATACATGGTCTTAGACCACCGTCCTTCTTGCCAACGAAGAAAAACCCAGCTCCGGCAGGTGAAGTAGAGGGGCGAATGAACCCCTTTGCCAGGTTGTCCCGGATGTACTCGGTCATGGCTTGAGTCTCAGGCAAGGACAGCGGATAGGTACGACCACGAGGTGGTATCTTATCAGGTATCAATTCAATTGGACAGTGCCATTCCCTATGAGGGGGTAAGATATTTGCTTGTTGTCCAGAGAAAACGTCGGCGAATATCTGATATTCCTTGGGAATGGCAGAAGAAACTAATGGAACTGTCTTTCTCACAGGTCGAATTTTTGGAAGACAGGATTTCTGACAGTCCATACCCCATGACAGAATCTGCATAGAACTCCAATCAATCCTGGAATTATCATGACGTAACCAAGGTAGACCAAGAACAATTTCTTGAGAGGCCTCTGATATCACCAGGAATTTTAAGGACTCAGAATGAAGTGCCCCAATTCGGACCAATACTGGTTGAGTCTCTTTGGTGACTATCCCGTTAGTTAGAGGGCGTCCGTCTATAGAGGTCAGAGAGATGGCATGGTTGAGAGACAAACAAGGAATCTGAAATTTATCTATGAAACTAGACGTTATGAAATTTCCGGCTGCTCCCGAGTCGAGTAGAGCAGTAGCAAAGACAGGTTTGGGTTTAAGATCCAAGGCTAGGGTAATCGTGAAATCTTTAATTTTTGGAGACAGGTTCATAACTCCTAACTTGATGTCTCCAGGGTCAGTTAGGATTTGGCATTTCCCTGTTTACGGGGGCAGGAGATCAGCAGGTGACCGGACTCTCCGCAGTACAGACAGAGCTTCTTTTGCATTCTTCTCTGACGTTCTTCTTTGGAGAGGTGTGTATGATTCACCTGCATAGGCTCCTCTTCAGTAGGAGAAGGAATGGGACGGGTAGAAATGGAGGGGGTAAATGACCTTTGCCGGTCAGTTCTGTTTTTTTCAGCCTGACGTTCCCTGAAGCGTAGGTCAACTTTGATACACAACGAAATCATATTGTTCAGATTAGTAGAAAGCTCTCGAGTGACTAGATCATCCTTTAGTCGGTCTGATAACCCATGCCAGAAGGTCGAGGTGATGGCTTCCTCATTCCATTTGAGCTCTGATGCTAAAATTTGAAATTGCATGGCATATTGACTGACAGGACGGACCCCTTGTCTCAGTGTCATGATGTTTGATGATGCTGATACAGTAAGCCAGGTTCATCGAAAATCCTCCTCAAGGATGACACAAAGCCTGCATAATTATCCAGCAGCGGATCTGAGCGCTCCCAGAGTGGGGAAGCCGATTCGAAGGCCTGGCCGGATAGAGACTATATAAGCCACTTTAGTTCTTGCAGTTAGAAAGTTGTCAGGCTGCAGGGTAAAATGTATGTCACACTGATTTAGGAATCCTCGGCAGAGTTTAGGATTGCCGTCAAATTTATTTGGTAAAGGAAGATGTAAGCGGGGAGATGATCTGCCTCCTGTATTCCCAGACGCTGATGCGGATGTAGATGCTGGTACTTCAGGGGTAGAAAAGGAAGTTTGCAAACTATCCTGTCGCTTGGACATCTCTTGCAGAAATTGAGCCATCTGATGCTGCATGTTTTCCAGATTTTCTAAACGACCAGAAATGCACCGGAACAAATCCACTCCTGACTCCTGATCCGTGGCCGGCTCCATGGGGCCAGTGCAAACTGTTATGTTCTGGGTTGTTTGTGGACCCGGGGTGGTAGCAGGAGCAATCACAGAAGCAGATTTGAAAATAAAACTAAGATTTTTAATAAGTGCTTGAGTAGACATATAATGGCAGTAAATAAAAGTCCAGGAATATATAAATGTGCACAAGAGTTCTGTGGCGGGAGTAAAAGGGTTAATGTCCAAGTAGAAACAATTAGAGCTGTCCACGTTGCACTGGCAAAGAAGGAAGGCACTGACCCTTCCTAAATACACCATGCCGTGCTGTTACTGGCCGGAGGGAACATGTGACTCACCAGGATTGGCCAGCCGCATCACATGGCCAGAAGGCAAGATGGCGGCGCCCATGCCAAACGGAATGGAGACGCCGCCAGGCCTTACCAGCGCAGAGTGACAACAGGCCTGCACAACAAAGCGTGCAGCCAAAGCCCCCCGCCAGACACCAGCTCCGCCACCAGACAGCCCGCGCCACAATGACCTCACAGGTAACACTCGCCTAGCGCCATGCTGAAATACCCTGGCCGTGACAGAGTTGATACTTGATCATTTGTGCAGCTACTTACTGAAGAATTGATAGTTGATAGTTAATTGTTGATGCAGCCTCCGGGCTGAGTAGCTGCAACAGCCTTGAGGCCTGGAACTCTTAGCAAGTTGCAGCCGTTACAGCCTTGAGGGCTGCTGAGGAGTGACGACAGGTGGCCTTTGGGCCATGAAGCAGGATACGGCCTTTGGGCCGTGTAGCAGCCTTGAAGGCTGAAAACCCTTGGCTGAATGTCACTGTTGTGCAACTGGTGCTGCCAGGTTTACACAACAAGCAGCAATTGTCCTTGGGCCCTCCAACCCACCCTTATGTTGTATATATGAAACAGGACATTCACAGTTTAACTAAACAATCACTTCAGTGACAGGGACTGCCACTTATGGCTGAAATGATTGGTTTGTTTGGACCACCCACAAAACAAGCTGCCAATGCGCAGTGGAAATTGGTGCCAATAATCCCATACACAAACTGGCTTTACAATACATTAGATTAGATGTCATCATCGTCTTCCCCATCAGTGTGTGCATCCTCATATTCTTCACACAATATTAATTCGTCCCCGCTGGAATTCACCATTACAGATGCTTCTGTATTTTTTGGATGTAAGTGCTGGTAAAGGTCTTTCTCATGGAATTTGTAATTCATTTTGATGAACATCATCTTTTCCACATTTTGGGGAAGTAACCTCCTACGACGATCACTGACAAGGTTCCTGGCTGCGCTGAAAACTCTTTCAGAGTACACACTGGATGGTGGGCAACTTAAGTACAGCAAGGCCAGTTTGGGTAAGGGACTCCAAATTGCCTCTTTTTCCTGCTAGTAGTGAAACGGACTGTCTGATATGCCTATTTGGATGCTATCCCTAAAATAATCATCCACCATTCTCTGAATGGTGACAGTCACAGACAAAGTCACCTTAGACGTCACTCATTGTAGCCAGTTCTTTCAGACCGAACCAGATGTCATGAGGTTTTGCTGACTGATCTGCTTCACCACCAGCAGTGGGTCTCTTAAGAAAATTTAGTTTTTTCCTGGCAGCTGTAGAAAATGAAGGGGGAGATGCTGCCGTGACACGTTCTGCTTGAGCTGACAATTTTGTCACCACCAGCTCTTTGCATCTTTTCAGATTTATGTCCGTCGGAAAGAAAGACACAAGGTATGACTTAAACCTAGGATCAAGTATGGTCGCCAAAATATAGTGATCTGATTTCAAGAGATTGATGACCTTTGGATCCTGTCGAAGCGAATGAAGGGCTTGATCTACAAGTCCGACATACTTAGCGGAATCACTCAGTTTCAGCTCCTCCTTCACTTTCTCCAGCTGCTTTTACAAAAGTCTAATTAGGGGAATGACCTGACTCAAGCTGGCAGTGTCTGAACTAACTTCACATGTGCAAGTTCAAAGGGTTTGAGAACCTTGCACAACACGGAAATTATTCTCCACTGTGCTTGACTAAGGTGCATTCTCACTCCTCTCCCTATGTCATAGGCCACAGTGTAGCCTTGGATGGCCTTTTTCTGCTCCTCCATCTGCTGACGCATATAGAGGTAGAATTCCACCTCGTTACTACCTCTTGCTTTAGCTGATGGCAGGGCAAATTCAACAGTTCTTGCTGGTGCTGCAATCTTCGACAAGCAGTTGCTGAATGTCGAAAATGTCCAGAGCATCTCCTGCACACCCGTAATTTTTAAAAAAATGTTTCACCACCAAATTCATTGTGTGAGCAAAACATGGGATGTGTTCGAATTCGCCCAGATGTAATGCTCGCACAATATTGCTGACACTGTCAGAAATCACAAATCCCGAGGAGAGTCCAAGTGGGTTAAGCTATTTTGCAATGATTTCCCTGAGTTTTTCTAAGAGATTCTTAGCGGTATGCCTCTTAGTGAAACCGGTGATACACAGAGTAGTCTGCCTCTGAATGAGCTGGCATTTGTTAGATGCTGCTGCTGTTTGCACTGTTGGAGGAAATACACCTACCCAGTGGGCTGTCACAGTCATGTAATCTTTATTTTGCCCTGTCCCACTTGTCCACATATCTGTGGTTAAGTGGACAGTGGGCACAACGGCATTTTAGAGGACATTAATAAGGTTTTTTTAATGTCCTTGTACAGATTGGGAATTGCTATTCTAGAGTAGTGGAATCTAGAAGGGACATGGTAGCGTGGTCACAGTACCTCCATTAACTGTGTAAAACCCACTGCAATAATGGCGGATACTGGACGCACATCTAATACCAGCATATGGCGCCAGTAATCCACTGTGTGGCATCAGTAATCCGCTGTGCAACTAGTTGTTTGCTGTCAAACTTGTTCGCCAATGAAAAGGATTGTGTGACAGTCAATTGTTTAGTTGAACTTCTTGAACTACTAAAAGTAGTCTTCTTCCTGGTCCCCTTCTGGGATGAAGATCCACTCATAGCAACAGCAGCAGCAACAGGCGTAACACTCAAGGATCCTTCTGAGGAACAACTGATAGGAGAGGAGCCAGTCCTTATGATATTGAATGCAGGACTACTTCCAATCATGAATGAGGATGTAGATGATGATGCAGGTGTTGGTGGTGGAGATTGCAGTCGCTTGGATCCAGATAGAAGGGAGCAGCTAGGTGACACCAGACTGATTGTTGTACGTTTTTTTGTCCACAAAGTTTTAATACTCTTTCCAATTTGATGAATGCGCTGCAAGTGACATAACAGGGAGGAGGTTCCAAGATGGTTAAGGTCCTTACCTCTACTCACTGTTACATGGCAATGGTTACAAATGGCTTGGCAAAAGTTGTCTGGATTTGGGTGGAAATGATTCCACACATGAGAAGTGAATTTTTAGGTCCTTTGCCCAGGCATGGCAACAATAGGATTTTTCCCGCCATGGGCAACAACTGTTGCCTGATTTACAGTTTTTACACAAACATCCTCGGCATCAACATCCTCATCATCATCATCAACATCCTCATCATCCTGTTGTTATCGCCAACTATATAAATATCCTCCTCGTGCAATTCCACAGAAACATCCTCGATTTCTACGTCAGCATGTTGACTTGTGCTGCTCATCCCCGAATTTGCAGAGGGCACACAAATGGTGGAAGGAGGATCCTCTTCAAGTACAGTATTAGAAAGGTCAGGCTCACACATGGCAACCGCGGACACACTTGGACTCTCATCGGGGATTTGTGATTTTTCGGAGCACACAGTTGGTTCCGGTGTTTTACTCGTCTTAACAATTTTAATTTTTTTTGTACCTCTCCTACAAGCAGAGGGGCTTAAATCATCACTAGAACCACCTGTCATAAATAAAGGTCAAGGCCTTATCCTTTCCTTGCCACTTCGTGTAGTGAATGACAAATTGCCAATTATTTGTTTCTCTAAAGCTAGATTTTTTTTTCCTTAACAGAATAAAAGTTTAAATTTTTACATGGCCTGACTTAAGCACTGGTGCATCGGCCTTCAAAGATGACGTTGACGGCCTTGCATCATCATCATGACTGCTGCCGGTAGCTACAAGACTGGTGTGTGGATCCTGCTCTCCTGTCATGTGACTGTCCTCCATACTCACTGCAGTATTACAGCAGTGTCACCAAGCAATTATAGCGCAGTTAAGTTTCGGCTAATGCATACAACCAACCACACACAAAAAATTGTTTTTATTTTAACAATGGTGGTGTGGCAGGCTAATACGCACACACAAAAAAATTGTTTTATTTTCACACTGGTGGTGTGGCAGGCTAATACGGACACAAAAAAATATATTTTATTTTTTTCACACTGGTTGTAAAGAGTACCCCTGAACGAGGCAGCAGCCCCTTGATAAATGAGACACAGGCAGACCAGCACCCATGCACACCTATGTTGCTGATAAGTGTGGCTAACAGGTGCGCACACACAGAAATAAAAATAAAATACTTTATTTTTTTCACACGTGGGGTTAATAGCACCCCTGATGGACAGAGCACCCCCTAGACAACACAGCAGCACAGCCAGCCCCTATAGACAGCAGCCAGTCAGCCCCTATGGAGTGGACAGGGCAACAGCAAGCCAGGCCAAGTATTATATTTAAAGTGGCACCGATAGGGGGGGGATGGTTAATATTTGCCTGGGCTTCCTGAAGGGCCCGGCGGGGACCCGGGTCTGGTGCCGCCTGACCTCCCAGCAGCCACAGCAGTCTCCTATGCCCTTGGGGGGGAGCAATCACAGCGCCCCCCTCCTCAGCGCTGCAGAAGTGTTGTTTTGTTTTATTTTTTGCTCAAGGTGTCATGGCCACGCCTCTCATGATTAGGCCATGCCCCCCTCTTCTCCTGGGCCCGGCAGGGCTCTCTACGACCCTGTATATATGGATATTGTGGACAACAGCCAGCCCCTATGGAGTGGACAGGCCAACAGCAAGTCAACCCCAGTATAAAGACAACAGCCAGCCCCGCCCCCTATGGACATAAGCAGCCAGCCCCTGACACAACAGTAGCCTAGCCAGCCCCTATGCACATATGGACATAAGCAGCCAGCCCCTGACACAACAGTAGCAAGCCCCTATGCACAGCAGAACAGCACAGAACACCACAGCTCCCTCTTCACTCTCCACAGCCGGAATGAAAAATGGCGGTGATCGCGGGACCTTTTATAGAATCCAAAACCCGCAAGAATCTGACATCAGGATGATGATGACGTTTTGCCTTGTTTTCAGATCAGAGTCAGGCGGGAAAACCCAAGCCGACTTGGATCTGGCTCGGATCCCCTAAGTTCTCTTTGGATCTCTGAGATCCAAACCCGCTCATCTCTACATAAAATACTCTGCAACAAGCCACTTCCACATAAAATACATTGAAAAAGCCACAGCCACATAAAATGTGTTTTAAAAACCACATCCACATTTTTAAATCATGAACCACATAAAATACATTGAAAAAGCAAGATTCACATAATACTTCACATACTTCAGCTCCTCCATGTGTCACTCCAGCCCCCTCCTTTGTCATTCCAGCCCACATGTGTCATTGCAGCCCCCACCCATGCCACTGCAGTGGCCCCTCATTTGTCACCAGGGTCGGACTGGGCCACAGGGGTACAGGGGAAACCCCCGGTGTGCCCTACTGCCTAAGGGCCCACCTCCTCCTCTAGAGATCAGGTTCCAGACTGTACACTTGAATTATACTTTCCTTATACTGCACAGGACTATGGTGTATTTTCTACAATGCAGTGCTGTTATTAATCTGGTACATTATCATGCATGCACTAGCAGTATTTACTATACATATATATATATATATATATATATATATATTTTTTTTTTCTTTAAAGGGACCCAGACCATGCATTCTCTATTGGTTAGCCAATCCACCGATGTGGACACTAGCCACACCCTCTGGAGGCTGGCCACACCCCTAAGTTGGAGCCCTATCACTGCAAGCCCCCGGTAGGCCCTTTATGCCCCAGTCCGACACTGTTTGTCACTCCTGCCACCCCCACCCCCCCTGAGTTATCTCAACAGCCCCACTCTGCCCCCATAAGCATGAAAGCAGACACCATCCACCCAACTCTCAGGCTGAACCTCCCCTCCCACTGGCTCTCAGGCAATAGTGCTTATTATGCTGTGCCCCCTGTAGTTGTGTCCCATATGCAGTGCCCCCTGTATATATTCCCCTTATCCAGTGCCCCCTGTATTTGTGCCCCTTATTCATTGGCCCCTGTAGTTTTGCCCCTTATCCAGTGCCCCCTGTATTTGTGCCCCTTATCCATTGGCCCCTGTAGTTTTGCCCCTTATCCAGTCCCCCTGTATTTGTGCCCCTTTTGAAGTGCCCCCTGTAGTGCCCCATATGCAGGCCCCCCTAAAGTAGTGCCCCTTATACAGTTCCCCCTAAAGTAGTGCCCCATATGCAGGCCCCCCTAAAGTAGTGTCCCTTATACAGTGCCCCCTAAACACTTAAAGTAGTGCCCCATATGCAGCTCCCCCCAGTCTTGCTGGGAAGACTGAGGCAGCTTTTGCATTGTCAGGGAGACTGAGGTAGCCTTTGCATTGCCAGGGAGACTGAGGCAGCCTTTGCATTGCCAGGGAGACTGAGGCAGCATTTGCATTGCCAGGGAGACTGAGGCAGCATTTGCATTGCCAGGAAGATTAAGGCAGCCTTTGCATTGCCAGGGAGACTGAGGCAGCATTTGTATTGCCAGGGAGACTGAGGCAGCCTTTGCATTGCCAGGGAGACTGAGGCAGCATTTGCATTGCCAGGGAGACTGAGGCAGCCTTTGCATTGCAGGGAGACTGAGGCAGCTTTTGCATTGCCAGGGAGACTGAGGCAGCCTTTGCATTGCCGGGAAGACTGAGGCAGCCTTTGCATTGCCGGGAAGACTGAGGCAGCCTTTGCATTGCAGGGAGACTGAGGCAGCTTTTGCATTGCCAGGGAGACTGAGGCAGCCTTTGCATTGCCGGGAAGACTGAGGCAGCCTTTGCATTGCCGGGAAGACTGAGGCAGCCTTTGTATTGTCAGGGAGACTGAGGCAGCTTTTGCATTGCCAGGGAGACTGAGGCAGCCTTTGCATTGCCGGGAAGACTGAGGCAGCCTTTGCATTGCCGGGGAGACTGAGGCAGCCTTTGCATTGCCAGGAAGACTGAGGCAGCCTTTGCATTGCCAGAGAGACTGAGGCAGCCTTTGCATTGCCGGGAAGACTGAGGCAGCCTTTGCATTGTCAGGGAGACTGAGGCAGCCTTTGCATTGCCAGGGAGACTGAGGCAGCATTTGCATTGCCAGGAAGACTGAGGCAGCCTTTGCATTGCCAGGGAGACTGAGGCAGCCTTTACATTGCCAGGGAGACTGAGGCAGCCTTTGCATTGCCAGGGAGACTGAGGCAGCCTTTGTATTGCCAGGGAGACTGAGGCAGCCTTTGTATTGCAGGGAGACTGAGGCAGCCTTTGTATTGCAGGGATACTGAGGCAGCCTTTGTATTGCAGGGAGACTGAGGCAGCCTTTGTATTGCCAGGAAGACTGAGGCAGCCTTTGTATTGCCAGGAAGACTGAGGCAGCCTTTGCATTGCTGAGAAGACTGACGCAACCTTGTATTGCAGGGAGACTGAGGCAGCCTTTGCATTGCCAGGAAGACTGAGGCAGCCTTTGCATTGCAGGGAGACTGAGGCAGCATTTGCATTGCCAGGGAGACTGAGGCAGCCTTTGCATTACCCTGTCCTTGTATTAGAAAACAAAAAAAAAGTCTGCCACAAAAGAACAGTTCTAAATCTGTGGTGCACTGTCTGAGTGACAAATTAAAAAAAATAAAATAAATATAAATAATAAGTTATAATATTAGATCTATGTACCTACAGAGTGCATATAATGATAATATTAAAGGTGTGTCTAAAAAATTAAAACACAAACTTTTTTCTTACAGACTGCATTTCAAAGTGTAACAGTAGTACCATTGCGGAATGTTATTTGTGGACTTGGGAGCTCATTCAGAGCCACTCGCTAGAGGCAATCGCTCGCACCCAGCGTATGCAAATTCGGCAAAGTGACGCCATGGCAGGCGTTCGATCGGAAAGGCATTGGCACGCCCACTTTTCCTGTGCGAGCGATCGCTCTGTGTATGCAGACACCCATTAGCGTATGTTGAGATGCCCACTAGCGCACGTCATCTCCAGGAAGTGTTTTAAAACATAGGTACATCGAGGACCATCGGAAGCGATCGCAGCGCTTGTGGTTGCCTTACCCTACCGCAAGCACTGCGAGGACTTCAGTGTAAAAAACAGGCATGTGACCTATACTATGACGCTGCCTGTTAATTATGCAGGCCTTAGAAACGGCATTGCAACACTCAGGCATGCCTGCGTTCGCACCTCCACTCCCCCATTATTAGTGTCCTGCCCCTGTTACCACCCACAAATGGCCTCTTCTGTCACTCATTACACTGGGCTGTCTTTGCTTGGCGAGAGAGCAGTTTGCGATCGCACAGAGTAGTTCACGCATGCGCAGAATGAAGCGTGCACATGCGTGTTCGCATACCATCGGGCCGCTTGCGAGCGACTCTGAATCAGGTCCTTGGTGTGCAGTTGCCTGGTGCTTAATAGCAGCAAATTGATATGAAAAATAAGACTTAAACTGCCCCTGGTTACAGTACTGTTGCCATACCATCCGATATTACTGTATAATTTAAATAAAGTTGTGTTAGTGTAAAAAAATATGCAAACTTTATTCTTTCATTTGAAAGTGCCACTTTGGAATTTAGAATTATGGCAACAGCACATAAAAGCCCAAATCCGTACATTACTCATAAGGAAGATACATATGAGATGTCTGTTTGGTTTCATTTTTGACAGCTGTTGATAATCAATTAGCAAAATGCAAAACGACTTCCTCGAAGGGACTACAAAAGGTTTGCATACACATTTAACAGCCAAACATAAAATAAAAGAGGCCATGGTCATACCAAGTACAAGTGAAATGAATATTGGAATTTATTCCTATAAAATGGAAAAAATTTCCTATTATTTTAGACCTTCAGAAAATACATTACTAGGTGCAACTTTAGCGCGGATAACAGCTTCAGACAGACTGGCGTTCCACATTTGTTCTACATGACAGGATTTAAGGCAATTATTGATTGCTAATGGGTATGTTAATTTACCTTCCACCCCCGACTACTATATAAAAAAGAGTTATGAATTATGCCCTGAAAATTAAATCACTAGTCATACAGGAAATAAGCGATTTTAAAATAGCGGGGGGGGCGATTTTCTGCTGCATTTGATGAATGGACCTCTACTGTTAATAAAAGATATATGAATATCATCTTACATGGCCGAAACAATAACATGTAAAAGCTGAGAAAGGTAAAGAATTGTCACTAATAGTGGGCTGCATAACTCAATGGCACTCACTGCTGGTGATGCTAGAACACTCATTTATTTGAAATATCCTGTAACTTTTGAAGAACATAGGGCCTGATTCAGACCCACTCGCGAGCGGCTGTCCGCTCGCAAGTGGGTCGATGGTCTGCACTGAGCATGCGCACGACGGAGGGAGCTCCGTCGTGCGCATGCGCCAGACACGACGAGCGAAGGACTTTCCTTCGCTCGTTGTGTCCGATCAAAGGGGGCGTGCTGTCAATGTTGATTGACAGCACGCCCCCTTTGGTGGGCGTGCCGGGGGCGTGCCTCCCTGACGGGGGCGTTCCCACGGGAACGCCTCCCGTCAGAAGCCGGCCCACTGACATCACTAGTGATGTCAGTGGGAGTGATTTTGGCTCTGATAGAGCCAAAATCACTCCGGAGCTTGCGGTTGAAAACCTCAACCGCAGGCTCCGGCTCGCAATTTCGATGGTCGCGATAGTCACGACCATCGCGGCCATCAAAATGCACGCTCGTATAGCCTGTGGGTGGTGACCCACAGCTATACGAGCGTCCAGGAGGACGCTCCATGAAAATGGAGCCCGGCCCTCATGCAGAGCGTGCACTCTGCTCAGAGCGTACGGCTCTGAATGAGGGCCATAATTTCAAGCTGCTTGCTGAGGGAGTGGATGTACTGACTCCAACAACATAGGTGAAGAAGCATTGTGTCGTCAGGATGGAAATTTGTGTATGGTAGATGCTGTTCTAAAGTTTCCTCATGTCTTAAATACAGAAACATACGTAAATCTACTTTTGGAAACAATATGTTTCATGCAGGGGCATCTTAAGAGGGTCCACACCACACACCCCGCACCCGGATTTTCTAATACTTACCTCGGCCAAGTCCCGCATCGGCTGTAGCAGTACTGCACAAAACGCAGGGAAAATGGCCGCCTCGTGCCATTTTCCCGGTGACCTGTGCATGCGCAGTAGTCTCTGGGCACCGCACACCCTTTACCCATTATAGATACGCCCCTGGTTTCATGCCTTATATAATCAAATAAAAATTTCAGATGTCTTGAAATACCTGCAGAATCCCATAGATGACGATTCAGAAGTCAAAATTTCTAATTTATACACTATAGCTAGTCAGACAAAAATGAGGAACTAATAAAACAAATACTGAGAGGCAAGCAATATTCACAAAGGGCCTGATTCAGCGATGTACAATAATCTGAGAATTAACATAATCTCCGATGTTGAGGGGTCTGCGCCTGTGAAGGACCCGTTCTGCGCATGTGAAGAATGGGTCCTGTGATCTCGCTCACCAACCCCCCCTTCAGCATTTGGGGGGCAGAGTGCGGGCGTGGGTGGTCACTGTTCCTGGAAACAGGGGCGTGTCATCACGGTTTTCCCAGGAGGAACGAGGCCAGGGTTTGACTCGGTGGACTGCAGCCTGACCAAAGGAGCAACCATTCGGTCGCGAAGGTGATCCCAGCTTGTGATATTGGTCGCAGTGCTGGGATCACAAATGCAGCAAGGAGGTGTCTGACACCTCCTTCTGCAATTGCATCGGAGATGTAAGGAATTGCACTGCTGCTTGTGTGCGGCTCTGCAAATCTGTCTATCTCTGAATCAGGCCCAAAGGAACCAGACACAACTTTACTAGAGAATCAGGAGGTGGAACAGCAAGAAACATCGCATGAAGAGTCAGACACGAAAAAGCCCCAGACACAAACTTGCTGCACTTTAAAGCAACCAAGCAAATGTTTGATTTTAAAATCGAAAAAGCAATGAAACAGCACAGCCAGAAACTTAATTACAGCAGCAATATTAAAAATAAATGGCACTGTTCGAGGGAGAGATAAATGAGGCCACCATTTGGAACTGGTATACCTGTACCTGCTGTCTATTCCACCCACTAGTGTAGAGCCTGAACGTGCTTTCTCTGCAGCCCTGAATATGGAGAATAAAATCCAAAGCCGATTTTGGATTTTAGATCAGGAAAGCAACCATCAAACAAAACAGACCCATAGCGTCAGACAGGGCAAACCACAAGATGACCCTGGACGTCCTGTTTTTTCTTAGATAGTACTTTCAGCAAAGGAAAAAAGACTCCAATAGTTTTTAGAATATTGCAATTTTGCATAACATCATCGATGTAGTCAACTAACGCTTTCCGGAGTGAAGATTTGGGCTGTTTCACCATTTCCTTTGTATTTTTTTCAATTTTTTTTTTAAATCCCAATATCGAAATAAATCCCAGTATATTACTATATTTATAGTTTGGAGGGCCATGTTTAAACTGAAATCTAAATTGTAGTGTAATGTTATCCAGCATTTGTGGGCTGCATGCAGCCAGTACTTACCCTGCTTGCAACATAAATAACTATATCTGCCTCCAGTCCCGCTGAGAACAACGACGGGCCCGGGTAGTAGGGGGCATGGCCTAATCATGGGAGGAGTGGCCACGCCCCCTTCCTGTAAAAAAATAATTTAAAAAACAGTTTTGTAGCGGGAGGAGTGGGGAGGAGGGTGCTCTGAGCCCCCTCACCCCTGCTCAAAGCCAGGGGGGCATGATCAGTGTGATCGCTCCCCCCCACAGGCATAGGAGACTGCTGTGGCTGCCACGAGCAGTCTCTCGCTGCAGCTGAGCACATGCTGTGTGTTGGGCTGCTGTGAGGGAGGGGGGGGCGGTGCCGGAGCCAGCCCCCCGCCAGACCCCTCAGGAAGCCCGGGCCCGGGTAATCTGTACCCGCTCTTCCCCCCTCTCGGTGCCCCTGTCTACCTCCCTTGCATTGCAACATGGTTTGTTCCAGATACAGAGTTACCTTGTTTTGCTCTGCTTCTAACTCAGAATGAGCCCCGTAGTGTATAATACAGGCTTATAGTGATTAAAGCTGCTCTTCCTATCTCTATCTCTTTCTTTCATATTTGGGAAATGAGCAACTCATTCTGTTTTTGTACAGTCTCAGTATAACTGAGCCTTATACAGATTCCAAAGTCAGACACCTCATAGGGGAATCAGTATGTAATGCAGGCTGTCGGGATGCCTCCTGTCACAATACCGACAGCGGCATCCCAATGGTTGTTATACTTACTCTTCCCCTTTCTCCCCCTAACCCTCTCTAATAGTGACCTAACCCTCTCTTCTAGTAACCTAACCCTCCCTTCTAGTTACCTAACCCTCCCTTCTAGTAACCTAACCCTCCCTTCTAGTTACCTAACCCTCCCTTCTAGTAACCTAACTTTAACACTCCCCACCCCATTAGTGCCTAAACCTAAATCTCCCCCCTTCGTGCCTAAACCTAACTCTCCCCCCTTAGTGCCTAACCCTCCCCCCTAAGGGTGCCTAACACTAACTCCCCCCAAAACCTATCCCTAACCCCGCTAAGGAACATTTTATGAAGCTCTTTAAATTGCCTGTGCACTGGATCATCACTGTCCTTATTCATTGGATTACTGTATTTACAAAGTCCACCACACGGGATTGTGTTTTATCCTTTACACATCTCCCCGAAAGGGAGCCGGTTGTGATACCACCACCTGGCTTACATCTTGATCAGTTAGATCTGCAGGTGACCGTCGAATCAAGAACCGAGACAGATCACCAGGCAGTGACTCACTCGGTGTCCACGCTCCAGCTGACAAGCGGTGGAGCGCTACCTTCCTCACAAACCACACCAATATCTGTGTGCGGGCCATCGATAACTGAGGACTGAGACGGTAATTATCAAACTACCTATACACGCAGAATTTGCACTCCTGCTTTTGGGTGGTGAAGTGCTACACCCCATAGATACAGCGTCTGGGGTTCGTCTACTAATCAGACAGATATTGTGCCATATCATTGCGCAGGCTCCCTGCAGTGGCTATTTATTAACTATTTTGGCTACTTTGCAACACTTGCATGATAGAAGATACAAAATTGCCTACTTTCATCTGAGAATAGCGGGACATTCCTTTATGTTTTGGATTTACTACACTAATACAGTCATTTAACTACCTTACACATCCAGTGCAGAGGAAAATAACATATTAGATTTTTACATAAAGAGCTGGACATTTATTTATATTTTTTTCTTTACATTTTTAACACTGTCATTGTTATTATATGTAATCATTTAATGATTGGTAATAAATATATTTTATATCATTCATTGTGTTTGTCTTCACAAACAAGCGCTCCTACTTCACATATCTAGATTTCCCCTGTTTAGCAGGCAGCAGATCCTGCTTGTTAGGAGCTGCTAGTTTTGGAAGATTTTTGTATTGCCTGGTTGAGAGGCGCACCTTATTTTTCTTATATCCCTAACCCCGCTACGCTGAATAAACCTAACATCCCCCTGCGCACGGCTAACAGCTAAGGGCGCCTCGGACTTACCTCGTTCGCTTGTGTACTCACTGCGTGTGACGAGGTTAGCAATATCTGAGTGAGGTCAGACGTTGCTGTAATTGAGGGGCCCATGTTACTCGATTTCCTGATGTATACGCAGGACTGCAAGGTATTACGGATGTGAGATAGCGGTAGTGGGCATCTCTATGCTGGCTGTGCGACGGCTTTGTGCTTGCATACACATTTTCACAGCAGACCTGCTTGCGTAATCGCAATAGCGATCCACAATGAATCAGGCCCTCAGTGTGCACCTGCATTTTCTTTTCCCTGCATGGCACTACAAGTCTCAGCATTTTAGCACCTATTATGTTTAAAATCAAGGTGTACATTCCAAGACCCCCCCCATCTTCCCTTCATTTAAGGTTGACAAACTCAATTAACATAAATTAATATTAGAAAGATTCTGAATTTCCTATCACATTTCTACCTTGTAATTCATATTCATTAATAACGAGTATTTTATACAGAGGGGTTTTCTAATTAATCAGGATGCATACAATGTATTTAAAAAAAATACTGTTAAATGTTAAAGGATTTTCAGATCTGCTAATAATGTTGTTACATCGAAAGCATGTTTGTTACTGGTGCCATTGTCAGGAATCCTCTAAGTGTTGTGTTTATACCATCTTATATTGAAATTATACTGAAGGTGGGTACACACTTGCAGATGTGTGTATCCAGCAAAGCAACACCCGACCGCACAATATATTGGGCAGTCGGTACATACTGCACGATGCAGTGACCGCCGCCCGCCTGCCCGATATGACGGGCACAGGCTCCATCCACTATGCCAGCGTTGGTATCTGGGTCATTCCATCTGCCCTACATGCAGGCTGATGAAATGACCCCGATGGACGACCCGCAGGAGTGTGCATGGTCACACAATAGTGGGTACACACTGCCCCCCCTCCCCCTTGGCAATAGATCCCCCAGTGGCAATAAATCACCATCCTCATTACCCCTATACCTCTAATTAATTCCTCCCCATAGAATAAGGATGACAAATGGTCCTTTCCAATTAGCAGCCCACACATCTGTGCACCTGGAATTCTTTACAGTATTAGGCTTCACTCTCAGTGCCTTTGTTTCCTTTGCAGACCCAGCCTGTTCCTGACCTGCTCCTTGCATTATCCCTAGGTCCAGTGATTCCTGTGTAAGACCTCAACTTGTGACCAACTAATCTTTGCTTATCATTTTGGCCTCTATGCATCAGCTCATCAGCCCAAACCCAGCTATCTGACTATCCTAGGAACCAACTCAGAGGGTCACAACTTGCGTACTGTTTGCCACTAACCTCCTTGTGGGCATTCCTGGTGAGCATCACCAATATGTTAGACTCAGTGACTCTCTTGTTGGTAGAGCTAATCCTAATTGGTAGAATGAATCCTCATATTCATATTGAAATCATGACACTATTCAGTCATAGCTATGCTCACTTTTTTTTTTTAAATCAAACTACTCTGTGTTTAAAAAACAAAATACCATGCTGCAAGTTTACTGTTCGACCACATCCCAAAGATACTCTATTGTATTGAGATCTGGTAACTGAGGAGGCCATTGGATTACACTGAACTCTTTGAGATGATGTGTGCTTAGTGACATGGCGCGTTATCCTGCTGGAAGTAGCCATTAGTATATGGATTGGTTGTAGACTCTATAGGAGAACTTTAAATTTAAATTATAATCAGCAGTGATCTACTCCATCTCCGACATGCTCAGTGGGAGCCAAGAGCGCGACCACCCCAATATCTCTCACTGCAGCAATGGGACAGACCACCTGGAGAAGAGGACCAGAGGCAGGGGGTAAGTATAGTGGGGAAGGATGGGATGGGAAGAGGGCTTGTGAATATTAGCTTGTGCGGGCCAGGAAAAGATTCATATTGAAAGAGGACAGATGAACCCAAGGGATCCAGTCAAGATACCGGCGGACAGGATGCCGGACGTCAGGATACTGATCCCGGAATCTGACGGCAGTTAGAATGTCGTTGCCGGCATCCTGAATGGATCAAGATAACGATGTTGGCATCCCGACCACCGGCATCCCGAAGGTAAATATGCAGGGGGAGGTTAGGGTTAGGCACCACCGGGGAGAGGTTAGGGTTAGGGGGGAAGAGAGGGGAAAGGTTAGGCTACTTACTGGCCCCTGTCAGTATGTTCACCATCGGGATGCCGCTGTCAGTCTCAGATATACTGAGTCATGGAGAGAGATGTACTGAGCCATGGAGAGAGATGTACTGAGCCGTGGAGAGAGATGTACTGAGCCATGGAGAGAGATGTACTGAGCCATGGAGAGAGATGTACTGAGCCATGGAGAGAGATGTACTGAGCCATGGAGAGAGATATACTGAGCCGTGTGGAGAGAGATATACTGAGCCGTGTGGAGAGAGATGTACTGAGCCGTGTGGAGAGAGATATACTGAGACGTGTGGAGAGAGATGTACTGAGACGTGTGGAGAGAGATGTACTGAGCCATGGAGAGAGATGTACTGAGCCGTGGAGAGAGATGTACTGAGCCATGGAGAGAGATGTACTGAGCCATGGAGAGAGATGTACTGAGCCATGGAGAGAGATGTACTGAGCCATGGAGAGAGATATACTGAGCCGTGTGGAGAGAGATATACTGAGCCGTGTGGAGAGAGATGTACTGAGCCGTGTGGAGAGAGATATACTGAGACGTGTGGAGAGAGATGTACTGAGACGTGTGGAGAGAGATGTACTGAGCCATGGAGAGAGATGTACTGAGCCATGGAGAGAGATGTACTGAGCCATGGAGAGAGATGTACTGAGCCATGGAGAGAGATATACTGAGCCATGGAGAGCGATATACTGAGCCATGGAGAGAGATGTACTGAGCCGTGGAGAGAGATATACTGAGCCGTGGAGAGAGATATACTGAGCCGTGTGGAGAGAGATATACTGAGCCGTGTGGAGAGAGATGTACTGAGCCGTTGAGAGAGATGTACTGAGCCGTGGAGAGAGATGTACTGAGCCGTTGAGAGAGATGTACTGAGCCGTGGAGAGAGATATACTGAGCCATGGAGAAAGATAAAGCACCAACCAATTTTTCAAACACAGCCTGTAACATGACAGGATCTGATTGGCGGGTACTTTATCACTCTCCAAGGCTTGGTACATATTCCCCTAATAGGCAGTTATATGGGAAGAAACAGGTTTTACATTTTATATTATATAAACAAAATTATGAATCTAAATGATTAAAGCCACTAATTGAATCATTTTGTGAGCTCATAACAGCTTGATAAATAAGCTGATCCTTTGAAACCATATCCAAACTGTACTGCTCATTTAGATGTGGCCACATATGCGTTCAGAATGTTCTAATGGAAAAAATGCACATACATTTTTTTTACATCAGATGCATTTTATGAGATGCGGAGGGCCGTGTGCAGAGGCCTCTACCCATAGAAGTTGCCATCTTTCCGGTGATGTGTTGCTATCTCCTGTGTAGGCACCATCTTTCTGAAGACATGCCTGAAAGATGGCGCCACTGGCAGCAAGTATAGGGGGCACAGGATCAAATCAAATCTCTTGGGTGGAAGGTGTGTGGTGCAGGGCCCCAATTGATCCATTGGCCAGTGTAAAATGCACACTCTGCACTCATCTTAGCTACTGTATGCCAGCGTATGTTCAGTCCAGCAGAAAGACAATATCATTAGTACCAGGCGTAACAAGTGTGTTTACTGATGTCCACAATAGCGTAACAATGTGACTTTACAGTGTTTGCAAAAATGCTAAAGTCATATGTATAAGACAGAATTGTCTCTCGATAGTTATTAATAAGTGCTAAAGTCACATTTTCAATATAAAATGCAAATAAACATACAAATGTAATGAAATAGAAACATATGTATATTCCCTTTAAAAAAAAAAAAAAGCAAATGGGACTCTTTCTTCCTGGACTAGTCCAAATAAAAATAACATTCATTACGTAATGTAAATAGGCTACCATGACTTTATATAATATAGCCACAATGCTAATGAATGATATGCTATCAGCTGGAGGGGTAAAGACATTGGACCTCATTCAGACCCGCTCGCAAGCGCTGAGCGCTCGCAAGCGGGTCAATGTTTAGGCCCTGCGCAGGCACAACGGCTGCACTGCGCGTGCGCAAGCCCCGGAGCGAGAGAGAAATAAGCTCACTACAAAAGGGGCGGCTGGCGATGGTGATCGACAGCTCGCCCCGTTTTGTAGGCGTGGCGGGGGGGTGGTGGTTTCACAACCGGAGGCGTTCCTATGGAACGCATGCTGTTTTGTGGGTGGCCGCACTGACATCAGAAGTGATGTCAGTGGGGAGCTTCCTGCTCGTTCAGAGCAGGAAGCTCCCTGGGGCTTGCGGTTGCCGAGACCCAACCTCAAGGTCTCGTCGCAAGCCCCGATGGTCGCGATGGACTTGACCATCGTGACCATCAACCTGGTCGGTTACTAAAGCTGTGGTTGGTAACCCACAGCTTAGCTAGCGACCAGGAGGCCGCACTTCGAAAGAGAAGTGGCCGCCCACATTCAGAACGAGCGCACACATTTTGCGAGCGCCTCTGAATGAGGGCCATAGTCAGAAGCCGCTAGATAGTGTAGATAAGATTCATCATCACCATTACACCAGCCCTCCAGTTCCTGGCCCCGACATGGCAAGTCCACCTGTACTGCCTCTTCATCAATGCTCAAAAAACTATACACGTATGCAGTGGAGGCTCCAGAGGAGGGGCTGCAGCCCGGTCCAAAATTCAAATAGGGGAGCCACACCAACTGCCACCCACAATGCTGCCAAACATTGCTGGCCTGGACTCACTGGCAGTTGCTGTGGCTCCTCTATTTGAATTGTGTACTATGCTGCAGCCCCACATCTGGAGCTGCCAGGGACGTATTTATACTGCACACGGGCCCCTAGGTCTGGGGGGGCCCACACTCCACACCCATATGTTTTAATACTTAACCCTCCAAAGTCCCGAATCAGGCTGCAGCGCTGGACAAAACACCTGAAAAATGGCAACGGCGGCCATTTTTCTGGTGTTGTGTGCATGCGCACTAGGGAAATCTCCGGGAGAATGGTGGCCGTGCCATTTTCCCGGTGACCTGCGCATGAGTAGTAGATTCTAGTGCCCAGAGTTTACTGCTGTGGTGATGCGGCTGGACGCCGGGGAGAGAGGAGGGGCCCCGGATGGAGAATGCACACGGGCCCCCTCCTCTCTTAAGTCGCCTCTGGGAGCTGCCACTGCACGGATGTATGAGTATGTATGTTTTGGGCACGTGTATAGTGTGGTAATAAGTTATATCAGAAAAAAAAAAGAAGACGACAACGGTCAACGGTAAAAAAGCCCCTTCTATGTGTATATGACATTCCTCTGTAGAAAGGGTTCTTTTTGCTCCCTTGGAATCTGATACTGTCAGAAATCTGAGACTGCAGCCATTTGTGTTATCACTGGCCCTGTCCCCGTGTATCACTTAATCCATCCACACATTGCATTTCTTCAAAGCGACTCTGCCAAGCTGTCGGTGACTTTGATTCTTCTGTGTTATAGGATCATCTTCCCCCTTACACGGCAGCCTGCGGAGGAGGAGAGAAAGAGTTCATGGTGGGTTTATTCCGCTAAGTGGATACACTCCAGTCATTTCATGTATTTTATTCAGCTCAGTAATACGCAGCCTTTGTTATAGATTAATGCTATAATGGCTTCACTTGCTCTTAATGTATTTTATGGCACAAGGAAGCAGCAAAAAGGCTGTACAAAAAAAATAATAATAAAGTTTTGTTTTTTTAAAAAGATAATGTTTTAAGACAATAAATGTTTTTACAAAATAACCAAAACTTATAATGAACTAAAATATATTAGAAATGACCCCCCCAGCTCTCTAGCTGGAATGAGTAATAATGGATTAACTAATACCAAAGTCTCACTGCGCACACTTGCTGTGAGTGCCTTGCAATTCCGCAAGCACAGAGAACCCGTTCGTAAAGTAAGTGACAGATACAGTAGTCAGCGTTTGGGGGAGGGATAGAAAAGTGCAGGTGTGTGGCTTACCGTTTAAATGGCGTTACATGGGCGTGCATAGATCAGCCATTGCCATCACATACGCAGCATGAGAGGTCTCTGCGTATCAGGAGAGCTTCTGTATTTGAGACAGCTCAGACTTGCCACAAGGGCTGCGTGGCTGGTCGATGTGCATCAATGTTACCGATGTTCACGCTGGTACACGATGTTGGACGCAGATGAGAAAGCAGCAGTGGGTGTCCTTATGCTTGGGTACGTTTTGGAACTATTAGTATTAGGGATGTGCAGGCTCGGATAGGTTCGAGTTTGCACGTGGAGTTCGGATTTTTCCCTCCAAAAAAACGGAACTCAGAAAGAGGCAAAACGTCATCTTACATGGACGAACATCATCATTCCTGGACAAAAGTCCAGGAATGATGATGTTCATCCATGTAAGATGACGTTTTGCCTCAAAAGTCCAGGAATGATGATGTCTTCCCTGGTGAGTCTATTGTCAGTCAATTCCATTGATGTGATGTTTGGTTAAATGCCTTGCTGCACCTACTTTGACAATGGTGCATGATTATATAATACAAGAATTTCGTAGGCTGCACACTGGAGTGGGTGTGCAGCTAGTACGAGAATTGTTCAATTCTCTAGGGATACAGTATTGATAGAAATTACAGCGCTCACCCCTTACAGTGGTTTAGTAGTAGAATGTGGTGTTAGGTAAGAAATAACTGTTGCACTAGTATATGATCAAAAATTGTCAGAAGTTTACTTGAAAATAATAGGTATCCATAAAATGTAATCTACACAATATAGACCCATTTATACATAATGAAAAAATCGAGGAAAAATATATACTGTATCAATAACAATACAACAAGATGAAAAAATGTATATAAAGACAAAACAATAGCTGGGTTGTCTAGAGGTTGTGACAAACCCTAAAGTATTGCATCTGTGTGTTGACTGGTATAAGGGATGCACTCAGGTAGAGCAAGTGCATGTGGGCTAGTGGTGATAAGGTCAATTGTCCTCTGGGGTGAGGTCCAGTAACGGCGTCCCATTACTAACCCTCGGATAGTCCGCAATAGCAGGGTGTGCAGATGGAGATAACGGTATCCTGATTGCCTTCAGGGCGGGAGTGTGTGGCTGCCGGACAGTGTGGCAGGGGTCCCTCACTGAGGTGGCTGATCGGCATCTGGGGCCAGCGCCATGCTTGTTGTGACAGGGTACTGGGTCCCGACTGCACAGCAGTCTTCCTCTGCCTTGGGAGGGGATGAGACCGGTTTCGATCTCTTCCGGGCACCCCCTCTCCAATACGGGATCTCACCTGCCTCTTGCCGTGCTGCTGCATGTCTCCCTCTTTGGCCCTCTATGGATGTCAGCTCGGCTTGGGGAGGTGGATGGCGTCTCCGCTTCCTGGGTAACGTCCGGATCACATGACCGGTGGTTGGGAGATGTTTTCCTCGATAGCGGACTGGATTGGCAGTGGATTAGTTTTAACTGGTGGTCAAACTGGATGTATACTGTATTACCCAACGCGTTTCGGCCACCGTCGGCCTTCCTCTAGGAGTGCTGTATTATTGGGTATATTAGAGAGGGGGTTAAATCCTTGTGTAGGTTCACACCCCCATTTTGATAGGCAGTCTGGTGAATGGTGCTCAATTATTAGCAGGTGCATATGTCAATCTTCATTTACAGATGGTGAATAAATTGTAGCCAGTGGTCTGATTGCTAACTGGTGTTCGGTAGTTGTTTGATTTGATCTGATGTACCATGTATCTTAATATAGATGGTTACAATGGTTATGTACGGTGGTGTCAGATGCATAGATGAATGAAGTATAATAGAGCCATATTTGGATATGCTACATTAATTCGTGCTGGGGTGATGATGGCTATATTCATATTCATCACCTTGCTGTGCAACAGGATTGGGTATGATAGGATCATAGCGGGATAGTGACATATTGATCCGTACTTATATGCATGTGTCATAATATACTGATAATGCCTGTGATTGTGTTAGCATCAAAAAGTAGATAATGGCACATGTGTTTGAGTAGTTGAACTGTTTGATTCATATTTGGTAGCCTTGGCAATGATGTGTAAAAGTGAATGTATCCCTCAGCGCATGTACGCATAATAAAGTGACATGATGGTGAGGCAGTGGTTATTGTAAAGGGTTAGTATAATGAACATTACATAGACGTACAGGGTTATAACTTGTGTTTAAACAGAGAATAAAAGGAAGTACAGATCTAATATGATCTCTTCTACAGGGTTCTGCGTTAGGGTCTATACCATGTAAAATGATGTAAAACAGATATAGGTAGTGATGTAAGGAGTTCCTCATGAACATGGTATAGTTGCCTTCTCAGGACCATCGATGATGGGGTCTCGAGGTCCAGCATATTAAATTATCATTGATTTAGGTGTAAATAATTAATTAAACCTCCTTGCCCAGCATGGTGAATTCTCATTGATTTTGGTGAAGATAATTGATTTAACCTCGTTGTCTATTTTGAGGCCCTTTGGTGTCAAGGTGTGTAAGATTACCATGTATCTAAGCTCCTCCCTATTAATCTGCTTTGTGTAATCGCCCCCCCCCCTCCAGTTAGATTTTGTAGGAATCAAAAGTGTAAAACCTAAGTGTGTTGGATCACACTGGTGAAAATCTTTGAAATGTGTGGACAGGGGGTGGTCTTCTGAACCTTTTTTTAATGTTGCGAATATGTTCGCTAATTCTGATTTTCAGTTGTCTGATGGTTCTCCAAGCGTACTGTTTCCTGCAGGGGCATGTCAGTAGGTATATGACTCCTTTATTATGGCATGATAAAAGGTTCTTAATTGTGTAGTTTGAATGGTTGGAAGTGGATGTTATAGTTTTGATGGGTTTTGTGCTTGTTTTACTAGTGGTTTTGCATGCTGGGCAGGCTCCACAGTAGTGGAAACCTCCTCCCAGTGGAGCGCCGGTTAGTGTGGTTTGTATGGATTCTTTTGTTTTAAAGTGGTTCTTGACCAATTTGGTCCTACAATCTGCTGCTTTCCGGAAAATTATTCTCGGTTGCGATGGTAGAAAGGTGGATAGTGATTCGTCTTGCAAAAGGATTGGCCAGTGTTTCTTGACAATGTTTTTGACTTTGTTTGCCTGACTGGTGTATTGAGTTACAAAGTATAATTCTTTTGGTTCCTTGTTATCTACTGGTTTAGGTTTATAGTGTAGCAATGGTGCTCTATCTGCGGTCTTCACTTCCTGGAAGGCTTTACATAGTTATTATCGCAAGGCTTTGCATCTTGTTAATTTTGTCCACTTTGATTCTCTGTAGCTAGGGTCTGATGTCATCAGCCCTCCTTTCTTCCGGCTCAGTGTGTGTGTCTGCCATTTTAGCTTGCAGTTGCTCCTGTTGAGCTCTGGTAAATTATCATCTTTTCACCGTTATGCATAATTACAAGAATATCAGCATGAAATAAACCCTCATCTGGATTCTTCATACATGCCTTACTAGTTGAATTGACTCTGTCTGAGAAAGTCTCTTGGTGTAAGTACCGGTTCAATACAGATATACACAGAGGAATTATCTCAGGGGCCTTACACTTACAGCCTGGTTATTGAGTCAGAATAACCCATGTCAACCATGCAATGCCTGACATTTTCCTACCAGGAATGTGAAAGAGTCTGTTAGGCTGCTATGGATTACCTGTGTACAGGGGCGCCGAGAGGGGGGGGGGGGGGAGCGGGAACAGAGTACCCGGGCCTGGGGTATGGCAGGGGGCCCAGACAGCTGGAAGCACACTGCGGTTTTTTGATTCAACTTTTTTTTTTTTAATAGTCCCTTCTCCAACCAATGGTTTACATCTTGTGGTGAACCCTCTATACTCACTCTTGTGAAGTCTTCTCTTGATTGTTGACTTTGACACATATACACCTACCTCCTGGAGAGTGTTCTTGATTTGGCCAACTGTTGTGAAGGGGTTTTTCTTCACCAGGGAAATAATTCTTTTGTCATCCACCACAGTTGTTTTCCGTGGTCTTCCGGGTCTTTAGGTGTTGCTGAGCTCTCTCCGGTGCGTTCTTTCTTTTTAAGAATGTTCCAAACAGTTGATTTGGTCACACGTAATGTTTTTGCTATCTCTCTGATGGGTTTGTTTTGATTTTTCAGCCTAATGATGGCTTGCTTCACTGATAGTGACAGCTCTTTGGATCTCATATTGAGAGTCGACAGCAACTGATTCCAAATGCAAATGTCACACCTAGAATCGACTCCAGACCTTTTACCTGCTTAATTGATAATGAAATAATGAGGGAATAGCCCACACCTGTCCATGAAATAGCTTTTGAGTTGATAGTCCCATTACTTTTGGCCCCTTAAAAAGTGGGAGGCACATATAGAAACCGTTGTAATTCCTACAGCGTTCACCTGATTTGGATGTAATTACCCTCAAATTAAAACTGAAAGTCTGCAGTTAAAGCACATCTTGTTTTTTCATTTCAGCCACTGAATAGAGGTGAATAGAGGCCAAAATATGAAAATTCTGTCAATGTCCCAATATTTATGGACCTGACTGTGTATATATATATATATGTATATATATATATATATATATATATATATATATACACATACATACATACATACCAGGTCCAGTGCATGCTGCTGAAATAGTTAAATACAGTGGGAAGGCGGCACAGATTAGTAATGCTGTTTCTCATAAAGGCACAATAAAGGCCTGAAACATATCTTGTAATGCTGCAACGAGTCTATTTCTAATCTGGAGTGCCGCCATCCTACTGTATTGAGATATATATTATATATATATATGCAGGATTTCTCTTGGCAGCCCTGCCTGTGTATGGGTTCCAGTCAAAATGTCGACATTCAAAATGTAGACATTTTCTTCAGGTTGATATTCAGGATGTTGACATGTTTTGAAATGTCAAAAGATGACATGTTGACACTATCATAATGTATCCATTTTAAAAATGTTGACACATGCAATTACGGTTAGGGTCAAGGTGGTTACACATCTAGCAGATATATCTTCAGATTGAGTGATCTGCAGATATACAGTATCTGTAGATGTTTGTCGTTCATACTTCATATACACTGAACGACCATCATCTTCCAAGCAGCCGTGGGTCACACTGGCGGGAGGTGGGGGGCATGTCCGGCCCCCTCCCCCAGCTGCTGCATGTGTATGGTCGGTCTGCAGACCGCCCGTACATACTTGCGGATGGACAGATATGTCAGCAGAAATATCTGTCCATCGGCTGTGCAGCGCAGCCAATGCGATATGTCTGTGAACGACGTCATTCACAGACATATGGCTGGTACACACTGGCCGACGGGCACCAGATATATTGGCCTAACAATTGATCGGCCTATATATCTGTCAGTGTGAACCCAGCTTTAGGCTACAATTAGGGTTAGGGTGCAATTAGGGATAGGGTTGGGCTTAATTTAAAATGTCGACATTGTTGATGTAAACATTTAATTTGTTGACATTCTGCATGTATGTCCCAATAAAACGTAATGTCAAAATTCAACAGTGTCTACATCAATACTCTGCATTAGCATGTTCTGCAAAAAACAAACCCCACATTGTAGTAGTGGGAAGTCTCTATATGAAAAATATGGGTTGGGTACGGGATGCCGGCGGTCGGGATCCCAGAGGTCAGAATCCCGACAAGGTTAGGATACCGACACCTGTTGGTAGGTATCCCAACCCTCCCCCTAACCCTAACTCTCCCTGCCCACACCTTAAACCTAACCTCCCCCTAATGCCTAACCCCAACCCTCCCCCTAACCCCGCTACTTATTGTAGGGATGCTGGTGCCAGGATTCTGACCTTTGTCTGTACTACGGCGCTGACATTTTGAGTCCCGGCATCCTGACAATCCGGATTATAACTGCATCCCAAAAAATATATGGGTCCATTTACTAAGCAGTGTTAGGAGACAGAGTGAAAAGTGATAAGGTGCCAGCCAATCAGCTCCCAACTGTCATTTTTCAAACAGCCTGTGAGATGGCAGTTAGGAGCTGATTGGCTGGCACCTTATCACTTTTCACTCTGTCTCCCAATACTGCTGAGTAAATAGACCCCATAGCGTTATGGCAGAGGGGCATTTTAGATTTTCTGATTAGAAAAAAACAAACAAAACAATGTACTAAAATAAAGCTATGTTCAATAAGTGTATTAGAAAGTGAATGGAGAAAATATAAATATGGTAATATTGCCCAATTTCTATATACTCTGCTTCTGCAATATTAAGCCTAACTTCTGATTTGATCCTGGAAATATGATACAAAAAATTTGATGCAGGATTGTAAAATATGTCCCACTTACCGATCGTGGATCCAGTCTTATAATAAGATATATATTGATCTGTATGTATTGTGTCAGGGCGATCTGATGCTGTCTCTCCATCCGCTAAACTTATGAATTTTGTTCCCGTGAAAAGAAACAATTTATGTGTCTGCATGTACAAATATCAACTGGAAATTCATGCTACAATTGCTGTGCCAGATATATGTAATGATATGTGCATTGTATTATGTACAAAACAAGTGAATCGTGTCACGTCGGTAAGGTAACATACCCCTGGTAACTAATAGCTGTTATTTTGTATTAGAAAATCTCTCACATTACTGAATTAAGGTGCAGAATGTGTATAGTAAATATATTTTAAAAATAACCAACATGAACGAATGGGTCATGCATTCGGATGCATAACGTTACATAGATTTATTGCTGAGATTATCTGCACACATTACATTGTACCGGTGTGTAATGCAAATAACATATTTACATAGTTATTACCTTAATATAGGGCATATATATGTATATTGTATATATTGTATTTCTACCATGATCTAGAGCAGTGATGGGAAACCTGAAACACTTCAAGGGCAGCACAGACAGTGTAATGGTTAGCATTACTGCCTCACAGCTCTGAGGTCGTGGGTTCAATTCCCACTGCGGCCCTAACTGTGTGGAGTTTGTATATTCTCTCTGTGTTTGCGTGGGTTTCCTCCGGGTACTCCGGTTTCCTCGCACACTCCAAAAATATACTGGTAGGTTAATTGGCTCCCAACAAAAATTAACCCTAGTGTGTATGTGTGCGCATGTGATGGGGAATATAGATTGTAAGCTCCACTGGGGCAGGGACTGATGTGAATGGACAAATATTCTCTGTTAAGCGCTGCTGAATTTGTGTGCGCTATATAAATAAATGGTAATAATATCCGCACAGATCTCCAACCTTCAAAAGGGTCACTCATTACATTATAAATACAGCAATTATAATTCTGCCACAAAATTAAATTACCTCTGCACCCCCTGTCCTCACATGCCCCTCAGCAGGGGCTCAAAATCTACACCCTGCTAGCCAGGTGCAGGGGTCATGGGACAGTGACGGTTCATCTCCAGGGCCCTGTACACACCACTCTCTATGCTTCTGGCTCCCATGACATCATTGCACCTTCTGGCTCCCATGACATCATTGCACCTTCTGGCTCCCATGACATCATTGCGCCCTCAATATTAATAAAAACAGAAAGATATAATTCCCTTAACTGGAACTTTTGCCAGAATCCTAATGAAGCATCTAATTTACTGAACCTTTTTTCCCCAGCAGACTGCTCCATAATTTCATCTGTGGATGATAGTTTGAAACTTTCTCTTTGAACAGCTTTGTTTAAAGCTCTTGGATCTTTGACTTCCAAATAAATGTATTGGATTGAGGCTTCTCTTCATAAGGAATCTAGTGTGGACAAATCTTTTACTACCTGGTAGAAATGTTTATTTTCCAACGATCCGATGTTAACTTCATTTCTGCTTCAAAAATACTACATGGTATGAAACTAGGCTATGTAATGATGACCCTCCAATCATCCTACACTGCCATAACAACTGGCCTGTATGTTACTCCTTTGTTTTTTTTTGTTCTTTTACAGGGTGGGAGTCAGGGGATCCTACCATCCAGTTCTTTTGCCCTATTTGTTTAATCTATTGTGTGTAATGTACTTTATTTTATTACTTTTTGACTTATAGCATATGTTGCCATATTTTCTCACCTTGTCACTCCTGTTTATATATTCTGTGTACTTCTTTGTTAGTACTCCAATAAAATATAGTTACAAAAAAAATATCTTGGATCCATGCATAGTCAGAGCTGTCCGTCTCTGTTATACAGTATTACATATAAGCTCACCCCACCTGTAGACTCATCACTTTCTCTATCACGCCGAAGGCTTACCTATGGTGTATTCCATGTTTTAGTCACACAAAGGCTTGGTTCATAAAATAAATAGAAATAAGATGTCAACACTTCTTTTTAACTAAGTTTAACACTGAGAAGACATTTTATATGGTAAGCTTACATTACATCTATATATATATATATATATATATATATATATATATATACAGAGGAAGTCCTGTACGTAACAAGAACAGAGGGCACTCACCAATAGCCAACGAATTCTTTTTATTCCATATCTCACATGGGTGAATAACTTTAGTCGACGTTTCGAACCCGGAGGACCTTTGTCAAGAATAACATCACTTGTACTTAATAGCCAATAGTGTCACCAACACACGTATATCACCAGTGACATCATAACTGGTGATATACATGTGTTGGTGACACTATTGGTTATTAAGTACAAGTGATGTTATTCTTGACAAAGGTCCTCCGGGTTCGAAACGTCGACTAAAGTTATTCACCCATGTGAGATATGGAATAAAAAGATTTTTTTGGCTATTGGTGAGTGCCCTCTGTTCTTGTTACGTACAGGACTTCCTCTGGATATATTGGGACTTACAGTTAAGTCTTGGGAGGTTGCACCCCGTTGTTGAAGCTACTGGCCGTGAGTGCAGGACCTCTGGATTTTTTTATATATATATATATATATATATATATATAAAATAAAGTCCCGGGTTTAGGGATCTGCCTGTTCATTTGGGCTAATCTCTTGAAGCACTGGATGGATTTTGATGGGGTTTTCACTATTCTATACAGCACTGGTATATCTATCTATCTATCTTACACACAGATCTAACGCGCTGACCTGATGCTTCAGGTGTATGGGGTTGTTATACAATGGTAAAGGACAATGAATTAAACACCTGCGCTAAAAGTAAATTAGTAAACACATAAAAATATATAAACACTGATTGACTATAAAATTTAAAATTATTGATATTTAATACATATAAATTGATGGACAATTTCTTATGTACCTTTAATGTCACAAGTGCTCTGTATTTTTCAATCAACTAGTGGGTATATTAAGGGCTATTTTAGACCCATAACATTCACTCCTGATGAAGCTGAGCGACCAGTGCTCAGGGAAACGTGTTGAGTTTTCACCTTGATCCGGACTCCAATGACCTATTGGATATTTATTGGACTTCTTTTTCAGCCTTGGAACACCTATGCAGCTTTAGAGGATACCTTCATACTTGTGCTTCAACACAAACGCTTTGTGTGCTGGACGCCAGAAGATTCTCTCAGGACTACATTTCCATCATTGGTAAAGTTCTGCTGCTATATATTAATCTTGAGAAGGAGAGCAAGTCCTATTACCAAAGACTTACAGTACTTTTTCACTAGGAGCGGATCTAAGTGAACAATCCTAATGTTATTTCAGTGCAATTAGCCCTTTCATCATTTATGAGCACTTTTATGCTCGTCTAGAGCAATATATCAATTTATATGTATTAAATATCAATTATTTTTAATTTTATTGTCCAACAGTGTTATTTATATATTTGCATGTGTTTACTAATTTACTTTTAGCACTGGTGTTTCATTCATTGTTCGTTCGTTCTATCTATCTATCTATCTATCTATCTTATACTTTGCTACCTGTGCCTGATGCAACATATCTACAGATGTATGGAACCATGGGCCTGATTCAGAGTAGGGAATAGAGATATATCTCTCTCTCAACTGATCATCTTGGTGAAACCATGCTGCACTGCAGGGGGGGCAGATGTAAAATGTGCAGAGAGATTTAGATTTGGGAGCAGTGTTTCCAAACTGACATCTAAATTGTGTAGTAATAATAAATCTGTGCAGTATTTGTGGGCTACATGCTAAATCAGCCAGTATTTACCCCACATGTAAATAAATATATGTATTTACACCCCTCACATTGCAATATGGTTTGTTCAGGTTCACAGTTGAGAGCGATATCTCACTCTATTCCCAACTATGAATCAGGCCCCATATTCAAACTTCCAGGAAATTGAATATAAAACAAATAAGATACCAAGGCTCCATCCTAATAACATGAGAGATGTGTATAATATCCGGTGTGTCAGTGTGCTCTGGTGCTGTAATCCATTCCGGGGAACTCATGCATAGTATCTTTGTAGAGGAGCGGGTCTGTATGAAAAGAAACAATCTGTGCCTGTGTATGCAGGGGGGCCAGGATCTGCAATGCTCACCCTCAGAATTTTGTATATAAATGAATAAATCACCTATTTCAAATACATGCTCGGAATGCTATACTGGGAACATGTAACCCTATATGCCTTGTGTTATCCGCCAAACGTGTGCATTTATCATGGAGGTTAGTTAGCATACCCTTGGTACCTAACAGGTGTTATTTTGTATTATAAAACAATCCCAGTACTGATTAAGGTGCAGATTGTGTGGAGTAAATGTCTCTGATAGATGCCAGCATGAAGTAATATAGCATTTATTACGCTGCACATATCACAGATCTACTGATGAGATTGTCAGCACACATTATACTGTATCATTATGTGACACAGGTCAACATTGTCTCCTTAATATATTATAAATATGACTGTATGTGTATTGTATAACGATTAGTTTATAAAGGAATATTATATAACATTTATATAGATGTACTAAGCAGTGCAAGAGGAACGCTCACCCTGGAGCCATCTATTCAGCATTTCAGTTGACAGCCGAGTTAAAAACTGCTAATTATATTGAAATGATCGCTGTAATTAATCAATACACAGCTCCCCATGACAACTTACAGGGTGGTCAGTCACACATCACATTAATAGTTTCATTTACTTTAAATACATTTATTAAGCTCCTTTCCATCTTCAAACAAATCTTAGCTGTACGGAGGAAACAGATTATATCACAGTTCTCCTGTGTGGATCACATATACAGTACGCTGGCTATTTCAGGGCATCATTATGTGTAACCTCAAGCATCAGAATCAGACCAGACATCATCATTTGTCAGAATCAAGCTTCATTAATTGCTAGAACTAAACAAGTTTGCGATCTGTGCAGAACAATTATGAGAAGTTGTTTGAGATAGGCTATGAATGATGGATGATGGAGGACAAATGCTGAGTGATTAGTCATAAAGGATAAATCACAAGGGATGAGTGATGACTGATGAGACATAAGTGATGGGGGATGACTCATGAAGTATTCCCAGGAAGTCAGAATGAGTGATATACGTATGAGACTGTATATTTGGCTACTCTGTGATTGGCTACATTAAAAAGGATTGGAGATGCTTAGGAAATATCAGTTCTGACTAGCTCCATAGATTGGAAAATTCACTCGTCCTTAATTTAAAAATCAAAATGTGTGATGCATGATAAGGTAAGATACACAGCCTCATATAATGCGAGAGAGAGAGAGAGAGAGAAAAAAACCCCAAAGTCTGGGGTCTTCATTTAACCCTGCGTCAGACGCACCTCTGGGACTCCCAGGTTCGGGCGCAGTGCGCCTGACAGGTGCCTGTTATAAAATAGTCATTAGCACCTAACTAACTCAATTCTAATGTTCTTAAAGTGATCAATGACCTTCATTAGGATGTACAAAGAGAGAATATATGGAAATCTGATTCATAAAACCACATTTATTAACCTTAATGCAAGTAAAACAAAAAATACTAAATTTTAAGAGGCGCAGTGTGCCTACGAGGCCACCCTGGACAAACCTACATATTTCTGCAAAATACCCACAACCTTTGTAATTTTCATTCATAAAATGAGCAAAATACGCGAAATTGTGAGAAAATAAAAAGAAATACGTACCTTCAAAAGTCGGACGAGTTTGGGCACAATGAGCCTGAGAGGCCAGGAAGGTCACTACTGCACTCCACGCAGGCGACGGGAAAACTGACTAGGGAGGGGGTTTCAAACAGCACCTAGAGATAGGAAGGTACTAGGAGGGGCAGGCCCCTGTGACCCCTTGCGGCAGAGAGGTGAGCAAGAACAGCTTTGTGGCGCCTGTCAGGCCAGCTGTGCCTGACCCAGGGTTAAATGTCCTGTGAGTGCCGCAGTTTTTGTCTTTGCTTATATATATCTATATACATACAGTACCAGTCAAAAGTTTGGACACACATTCTCATTCAATGGTTTTTGTTTATTTAAATTATTTTCAACATAGTAGATTAATACTGAAGACATCAAAACTATGAAAGAGCACATATGGAATTATGTTGTAAACAAAAAAAGTGTTAAACAAATCAAAATGTTTTATATTTTAGCCCCCTTTTGCTTGGATAACAGCTTTGCACATTCTTGGCATTCTCTCAATCAGCTTCATGAGTTAGTCTCCTGGAATGGTTTTGTAACAGTTTTGATGGAGTTCCCAGAGGTGCTGAACACTTGTTGGCTGCTTTTCCTTCACTCTGCGGTCCAACTCATCCCAAACTAGCTCAATTGGATTTAGGTCGGGTGATTGTGGAGGCCAGGTCATCTGACGCAGCACTCCATCACTTTCCTTCTTGGTCCAGTAGCCCTTACATAGTCTGGAGGTGTGGGTCATTGTCTTGTTGAAAAACAAATGATGGTCCCAGTAAGCGCAAACCAGTTGGGATGGCATTGCGCTGCAGAGTGCTGTGGTAGCCATGCTGGTTAAGTGTGCCTTGAATTTTGAATGAATCACCAACAGTGTCACCAGCAAAGCACCCCCACACCATCACACCACCTCCTCCTCCATGCTTCACAGTGGGAACCACACATGCAGAAACCATCCGCTCACCTTCTCTGTGTCTCACAAAGACATGGCGGTTAGAACCAAAAATCTCAAATTTGGACTCATCAGACCAAAGTTCAGATTTCCACTGGTCTAATGTCCATTCCTTGTGTTTCTCGGCCCAAACAATTCTCTTCTTTTTGTTGTTCATCCTCAGTTGTGGCTTCTTCGCAGCAATACGACCATAAAGGTCTGATTCACGCAGTCTCCTCTGAACAGTTGATGTTGAGATTTGTCTGCTACTTGAACTCTGTGAAGACTTTATGTGGTCTCTAATCTGAGGTGCTGTTAATTAGCGGTTTCTGAGGCTGGTAACTCTATTGAACTTCTTCTCTGCAGCAGATGTAATTCTTGGTCTTCCTTTCCTGGGGCGGTCCTCATGAGAGCCAGTTTCATCATAGCATTTGATGGGTTTTGCAAGTGCACTTGAGGATACATTCGAAGCTCTTGAAATTTTCCGTATCGACTGACCTTCATGTCTTAAAGTAATGATGGACTGTTGTTTCTCTTTACTGAGTTGAGTGGTTGGTGCCATAATATGGATTACAACAGTAGCCAAATAGTGGTGTCCACTGTGTACTAACCCTACCTCTGCACAACATAACTGATGGTCTCAAACACGTTAGGAAGGCAAGTCATTCCACAGTTTGACTCTTGACAAGGCACACCTGTTAATTCAAAAGCATTCCAGGAGACTACCTCATGAAGCTGATTGAGAGAATGCCAAGAGTGTGCAAAGCTGTCATCAAAGCAAAAGGGGGCTACTATGAGAAATCTAAAATATAAAACATATTTTGGTTTGTTTAACACTTTTATGTTTATAACATAATTCCATACGTGTTCTTTCATAGTTTTGATGTATTCAGTATTAATCTACTATGTTAAAAATTAGTTAAATAAAAAAAAAACATTAAATGAGAAGGTGTGTTCAAACTTTTGACTGGTACTGTATATTATATATATATATATATATATATATATATATATATATATATAAAATCAGAAACAAACCCTCAATGCGCTAATATTACTGTAACCATAAATAACAGTCCACAATTAGAAATAAGCTGCTCCTCTTGTGCAATCCTTGCCAGCAAGTGGATCAAGAAAAAATATAACAACAAGACAAGGGGACACTGATAGTGTAGTATTTTTAGAAATTTCAAATAAATAAAAGTAAGTAATGTGAGTACATTTGATAAAAAAATAGTAAGCTTATCTCAGTGTAGTTTTGCTTGGAGGTATGACAATTCAGAACCGACTCTTCATTTAGTTCAACAACTTCAGAGTATAGCCAAGCACCAAGGACAAACAGAGAAAACTCATAAAGGTAGTATATCCAAAAAATTCTTTAGATGAAATATAGATTTAAAACTCGTACATTAAAAATTCTTCACAAAATAGCACATCAATCAATAGAAATTCACCCAATCCGGTATCTGATCCTGTCCAACCAGAGTGGTACCAACTCCAGGGAACTCTCAGCAACCGTAGTATTTCCTCGGTGGGTGTAGTTGATGGATAGCCAACAGGAACCACGAACGTGTTTCGTTTATACAAACTTCCTCAGTGATAAGGTCCTGTCTCATTGAAGGTGCTTAAATAGGGCTATAGCATCATTATGGTAATTTGTCCATAATTTACTGTTTCCACATTAAGTGTCTTCACTTGTGGTAATCTCAAACAATTAGAAATCTACTACAAAATGGGCAACTTTTAGTTCATTGAAATTAGTTTGTGCATAATAATTATAGTTAAAACATAATAGAAACAATATATATTTGTGGGAAGCCATCATATCTATTACAAATATTACATAAAACAAATTATACATGTTGAAAATAATTTATTTATAGTGTAAGGGCTAACCCAAAATGGCCTCTGTTTTTGGAGACACTGTTTAAGGGTGCGATCTAGCTATGGTGTTTTGCACATCAGATAAATAATTAGGTCATGATGGTATAAGGACCAGTGTCCTATCAAATGCCTTAATGCTACTCGTAAACAGGAAGTGACATGGTGCTCTATAGTCTGAGAGCTAGAGTTTATTTTGAAAAAAGCCTGCGTCTTCCGCATACCGGAAATAACGCGACACTACTCAGGGAACTTAGTGAGCAGCCTGTAATAGGCTAGAGGCTATTAGTCTCTCGTCATCCGGGTACCGGAAATGATGTGACGCTATGGTGGGTCAAGAGCTATTGATCGCGTCTTCCAAGGCAAAACCATAGAGACAAAATCTCGCGGCTCGCAAGCTTTCGTCTCTATGTATATAAGGGACCACGCGGCGGCCGCCATTTCACTCCGGCTGTGGAGACTGAACAGAGAGGGTGGGTAGTGTAGGGCTGGGAGAGGTAGTAGTTACATGTGCTGGTGCTGTGCTGTGCTTTCTGCTGTCTGCTGTGTCCTGGGCTGGTGCACTGCTGATCCATCTGGTGCTGTCACTGCTGTGCTCTCTGCTGTGTCCATCTGGGCTGGTGCTGTTGCTGATCCATCTGGACTGGTGCTGTGTTGTCTGCTGCATCCAACTGGGATGGTGCTGATCCATCTGGACGGGTGCTGTGCTGTCTGCTGTGTCCATCTGGGCTGGTGCTGTGCTGTCTGCTGCGTCCATCTGGGCCAAAAATAAATAAATAAATATTGTCTTTTTATTTTTTTTCTGTGTATGCATGTTAGGCTTATCCGCACAAAATACAGCAACGCAACCTAGTGCTGCCCGACTCCAGTCGTCATCAATCTGTGCTCTGGGCCCAAGTTCTGGACCCCCCCCCAAAAATAGAGTCTTTTGTCTATTTGGGCCTGAAACAAATCTGTGCTCTCTGCACATGTTCTGTACCTGAAAAAAAAGAGTCTTTTGTGTATTTTTTTTCTGTGTGTGCATGTTAAGCTTAGCCGCACAAGATACAGCAGCAACACAAGTTGCAACCTAGTGCTGTCTGACTCGAGTCATCATCAATCTGTGCTCTGGGCCCAAGTTCTGGACCCCCCCAAAAATAGTGTCTTTTGTCTATTTTTTTTCGGTGTGCGTGTTAGGCTTAGCCGCACAAGATACAGCAATGCAAATTGTAACCTAGTGCTGCCCGCCTCCAGTCATAATCAATCTGTCCTCTGGGCCAAAGTTCTGGACCCGAAAAAACAAAACAAAAAACATAGTGTCTTTTGTCTATTTGTTTTCTGTGTGCGCACGACTGGACATGTGTGAATTTTGTAACTGCACCTTGGCTACGCTATTGGTGCTTGTGATACTGCTTCAAGACTGCAGAAAATATGGAGGGCTGTCACATGACAGGAGACCAAGGCCAAGAACCACATGTTGTAGCCGCCACCATCAGTCATCATGATAATGCAAGGCTGTCAACTTCCTCATCCTCTATGAAGGCCAGTGCCCCAGGGCTAATGTCACGCCATGGATATGGTAAAGCTACTTTTACTGTAGTAAAGAAAAAAAAAAATCGAAAGGCAAGTTGCCTTTAGATTAACAAAAAATTGGCAATATGCCATTCACTATACGAAGTGGCAAGGAAAGGATAAGGCCTTGGCCTTTATTTATGATGACTGCCCTTCTGCTTGTAGTAGTAGTGGTGGTGGTACCATTAAAAAATTGAAGAGTAAAGCTGGCCACACACTAGACCAACTTGCATCCAACCAGCCAACTAGTTGATTGGTTGGAATGAAAATCTGGTAAGGTATGGGAGTAACTGATGATCAGCAATTTGCTCCTAAATGCCAGAAAACAGATGAAAATGGACGTCAGACAAGTTTGTTAAATGTTTGATCTAAACAATTTGTTCAAACAACAGTTTTTGTCCATTTTCCGGCGTTTGGGAGCAAATTGCTGATTGTCATTTGCTTTCATTCCTTACCAGATTTTCATTCCAACCAATCAACAAATTGGCTGGTTGGACAGATAATCAGTAGATGTGTGGCCAGCTTAAGACAACTCCGGAAAAACCAACTGTGTCCCCTGAGAAATCGAAATCACAAATTCCCGAGGAGAGTGCAAGTGTGTCCACGGATGCCATGTGTGAGCCAGACCTAAATATTAGTGTACTGGAGGATCCTCCCAGTTCCAACATTTGTGTGCCCTCTGTAAATGTGGGGAAGGGCAGTCAACATCTTGAAGATGTAGTCAGTGAGGATGTAGTCAGTGAGGATGCTTCTGTGGAATTGCACATGGAGGAGGAGGATATTTTGGTAGTTAAAGGCGCTAAGAATGATGAGAATGTTGATAATGAAGATGTTGGTGATGAGGATGTTGATGCCGAGGATGTCCTTTGTGTAAGTATGGCAACAGCTGTTGCCAATGGATTGAAAAAGCCAAAGCCCATTGTTGTCATGCCGGGATAAAAGACAAAAAAAATCCACTTCTCACGTGTGGGATTATTTCCACCCCAATCCGGACAACAGTTGTCAAGCCTTATGTAACCATTGCCAAGCAAGAGTGAATAGAGGGAGGGACCTAAACCACATATGAACCTCCTCCTTGTTATGTCACTTGGAGCGCATTCATCAAATATCAAAGTGTATGTCGCCAAGTTCCAAAACTCAAAACGTAACAAGTCCAGTGTCACCTACCTGCTCCCTCTCTGTGGGATCCAAGTGCATTTGATCTAAAACACCAACACCTGCATCATCAACATCCTCATTCATCATCGGGAGTAGTCCTACTGCATCCAATGTTGTTATTTGAAGCATTATTGACTCCTCTCCTATCCGTGATTCCTCAGAAGGATCCTTGATGACTACGCCTGTTGCCGCTGCTGTTGCTGTGGGTGGATCTTCATCCCAGAAGGGGACCAGGAGGAAGACTACTTGTAGTGTATCCTCCAAAAAACAATTAACTGTCAAACAATCGTTTGCAAGGGCAAACAAATATGACAGCAATCACCCAGTTGCACAGCGGATTACTGATGCCATAACAGCTATGCTGGTATTAGATGTGCATCCAGTATCCATCATTACTGCAGTGAGTTTTCAACAGTTAATTGAGGTCCTGTGTCCTCGCTACCAGATCCCTTCTATATTCCACTTCGCTAGAACAGCAATTCCAAGTCTGTACAAGGACATTAAAAAAACCGTATTAATGTCCTCAGAAATACCATTGTACCCACTGTCCACTTGACCACTGATATGTGGACAAGTGGGACAGGTCAAACTAAGGATTACATGACTGCAACAGCCCACTGGGTAGGTGTATTGCCTACAACAGCAACATCTACCAAAAGACAGCTGATACAAAGGCAGGCTACTCTTTGTTTAACTGGTTTCACTAAGAGGCATACCGCTGATAACTTCTTAGAAAAACTCAGGGAAATAATTGCTAAATAGCTTACCCCACTTGGACTCTGCTCGGGATTTGTGATTTCGGACAATGCCACCAATATTGTGAGAGCATTACATGTGGGCGAATTCCAACACCTCCCATGTTTTGCTTACACAATTAATTTGGTGGTGCAACATTTTAAAAAAAATGACAGGAGATGCTCTCGATGGCCCGCAAAATATCCGGACATTTTAGACATTCGGCAACAGCTTGTCGAAGATTGCATGACCAGCAGGTACTGATAAATTTGCCCTGCCCTACCATCAGCTGAAGCAAGAGGTAGTAATTCGATGGAACTCTACCCTCTATATGCTTCAGCGGATGGAGGAACAGCAAAAGGCCATCCAGGGCTATACAACGGCCTATGACATAGGCTGTGGAGGGGGAATGCACCTTACTCAAGCGCAGTGGAGAATAATTTCCGTGTTGTGCAAGCTTCTCAAACCCTTTGAATTTGCCACACGTGAAGTTAGTTCAGACACTGCCAGCTTGAGTCAGGTCATTCCCCTCATCAGACTTTTGCAAAAACAGCTGGAGAAACTGAAGGAGGAGCTGAAACGAAGCGATTGCGCAAGGTATGTCGGACTGGTGGATCAAGCCCTTGATTCACTTCCCCAGGATACAAGAGTCATCAATCTATTGAAATCTGAAAAATATATTTTGGCGACCATTCTGGATTCTAGGTTTAAGTCCTACCTTGTGAGTTTTTTTTTCAACAGACTGAAATCTAAAACTATGCAAAGAGCTGTTGGTAAAAAAAATTGTCAGCTGCAGCCGAACATGAAATGCCATCATCTCCTCCTTCAGTTTCTGTAGCTGCCAGGAAAAAAAAAATAAATTACATCTGGTCGGGCTTGAGAGAACTGCCTACCTGTGACATGTCTTCTACCATGACTATGTGTGATACGGTCTCCATTCACAGAATGGCGGAGGACTGTTTGAGAGATAACATCCTAATAGGCATGTCAGACAGTCCCTTTCAGTACTGGCAGGAAAAAGAGGCAATATGGAGTCCCATACACAAACTGGCTTTGCATTACTTAAGTTGCCCACCCTCCAGTGTGTACTCCGAAAGAGTTTTCAGTGCAGCTGGCAACCTTGTTAGTGATTGGCGTAGGAGGTTACTTCCTCAAAATGTGGAAAAGATGATGTTCATTAAAATAAATTACAAATTCCACGAGGAAGATCTCTACCAACAATTACATAAAAAAAATTACAGAGGTGCCTATGGTGGATTCCAGCGGGGACAAATTAATATTGTGTGAAGAAAAGGATGTACACACTGATGGGGATGATGAGGACGAGGACAAGGACAACTTGTAATGCAAAGCCAGTTTGTGTATGGGATCATTTTCATTTCCATATCCAATGCACATTGGTCCCCATAAAACAAGCTGCCAAACAAACCAATCATTTCAGCCACAATTGGCAGTCATTGTCGCTGAAATGATTGGTTTGTTAAACTGTGAATGTCCTGATTCGTATACCACATAAGGGTGGGTGGGAGAGCCCAGGACTATTCCATCTTGCATCTTTTCCTTTCCATGTGCTGGTTGAGGCATTGCTGCCTGACATTTTAAATTAATGTTTTGGTTGGTTTAGGAACCAATGATTTGTTTTTAAATTAATTTATTATCAATTTTACAGCCAGGGGCTGCACCAATGAATTTCTTTTATTAATTGTTCAGCCAAGGGCTGCACCCAATGAATTGTTTTTCACTTTTTTAATTCAATTATTATTATTAATTATTCAGCCCGGAGCTGCACCAATGAATTGTTTTTTAATTTATTAATTATCAATTTTACAGCCAGGGGCTGCACCAATGAATTGTTTTATAATTAATTTATTATCAATTTTACAGCCAGGAGCTGCACCAACTATCAATTCTTCAATCCTCAAGGGTATGCCAACCATCATCTTTGCACAGTCCTCAACTCTATAAATAATTATATCAATCAGTTTTGAGCCAGCAAGCTGGATGCAACCTTTTGGCCGCTTAACTAGATGAAAAAAAATCAATATTGTGAGCTGTGAGGTGATCAAAATTGACTGAAAATTTGTGGAAATACATGTTATTGAGGTTATTAATAGTGTAGGAACAAAAAAAGGCCCATTTTATGTGATTTTAGCTGTTTTTTTTTTATTATTTAAGAAAAAAATCCAGATCCAAAACCCGAAAACAAAACACAGAGGTGAGGTTTTGGCAAAACCAATCCAGATCCAAAACCAGGGGAGATCCAGATCCAAAACCAAAAACACAGGGGTTGGCGCACATCCCTAATATATATATATACAGTCAGGTGCATAAATATTGGGACATTGACAGAATTTTCATATTTTGGCCTCTATTCACCACCACAATGGCTTTGAAATGAAACAAACAAGATGTGCTTTAACTGCAGACTTTCAGATTTAATTTGAGGGTAACTACATCCAAATCAGGTGAACAGTGTAGGAATTACAACGGTTTCTATATATGCCTCCCACTTTGTAAGGGGCCAAAAGTAATGGGACTATCAACTCAAAAGCTATTTCATGGACAGGTGTGGGCTATTCCCTCATTATTTCATTATCAATTAAGCAGGTAAAAGGTCTGGAATTGATTCTAGGTGTGAGATTTGCATTTGGAATCAGTTGCTGTCGACTCTCAATATGAGATCCAAAGAGCTGTCACTATCAGTGAAGCAAGCCATCATTAGGCTGAAAAATCAAAACAAACCCCTCAGAGAGATAGCAAAAATATTAGGTGTGGCCAAATCAACTGTTTGGAACATTCTTAAAAAGAAAGAACGCACCGGAGAGCTCAGCAACACCAAAAGACCCGGAAAACAACTGTGGTGGATGACAGAAGAATTATTTCCCTGGTGAAGAAAAACCCCTTCACAAAAGTTAACCAAATCAAGAACACTCTCCAGGAGGTAGGTGTATATGTGTCAAAGTCAACAATCAAGAGAAGATTTCACAAGAGTGAATATAGAGGGTTCACCACAAGATGTAAACCATTGGTGAGCCACAAAAACACGAAGCCCAGATTAGAGTTTGCCAAACACCATCTAAAAAAGCCATTACAGTTCTGGAACAACATCCTATGGAAAGATGAGACAAAGATGAACTTGTACCAGAGTGATGGGAGAAGAGAAGAGTATGGAGAAGGAAAGGAACTGCTCATGATCCAAAACATACCACCTCATCAGTGAAGCATGGTGGTGGTAGTGTCATGGCGTGGGCATGTATGGCTGCCAATGGAACTGGTTCCCTTGTATTTATTGATGATGTGACTGCTGACAAAAGCAGCAGAATTAATTCTGAAGTGTTTCGGGCAATATTATATGCTCATATTCAGTCAAATGCTTCAGAACTCATTGGACGGCGCTTCACAGTGCAGATGGACAATGACCCGAAGCATACTTCAAAAGCAACCAAAGAGTTTTTTAAGGCTAAAAAGTGGAATGTTATTCATTGGCCAAGTCAATCCCCTGACCTGAATCCGATTGAGCATGCATTTCACTTGATGAAGACAAAACTGAGGGGAAAATGCCCCAAGAACAAGCAGGAACTGAAGACATTTGCAGTAGAGGCCTGGCAGAGCATCACCAAGGATGAAACCCAGCGTCTGGTGATGTCTATGCGTTCCAGACTTCAGGCTGTAATTGCCTGCAAAAGATTTGCAACAAAGTATTAAAAAGTGAAAGTTAGATTTAGGCTTGTTTAGTTTGTCCCATTACTTTTGGCCCCTTAAAAAGTGGGAGGCACATATAGAAACCGTTGTAATTCCTACACCGTTCACCTGATTTGGATGTAATTACCCTCAAATTAAATTGAAAGTCTGCAGTTAAAGCACATCTTGTTTGTTTCATTTCAAAACCAAGAGGCCAAAATATGAAAATTCTGTCAATGTCCCAATATTTATGCACCAGACTGAATATATATATATATATATATATATATATATATATATTAGGGGTGTGCACCGGCCACTTTTCGTGTTTTGTGTTTTGGTTTTGGATCTGGATCTTTCTTCGTGTTTTGGATCTGGATTGGTTTTGCCAAAACCACCCTTCCGTGTTTTGGGTTCTGGGTTTTGTGTTTTGGATCTGTATTTTTTTTTTAAAAAGCATAAAAACAGCTAAAATCACAGAATTTGTTGGTTTCTCTGCTCCTATGCTATTATTAACCTCAATAACCTTAATTTCCACTCATTTCCAGTCTATTCTGAACACCTCACACCTCACAATAGTGTTTTCATGTCCAAAAGGTTGCACCGAGGTAGCTGGATGACTATGCTAAGCGACACGAGTGGGCGGCACAAACACGTGACCCATCTAGGAGTGACACTGCAGTGGCAGACAGGATGGCAGTTAGAAAAACTAGGCCCCAAACTGTACATAATGCAAAGAAAAAAAAGAAGTGCAAGATGGAATTGTCCTTGGGCCCTCCCACCCACCCTTATGTTGTATAAACAGGACATGCACACTTTAACAAATCAATCATTTCAGCGCCAGGGTCTGCCACACAACTGTGGCTGAAATTATTGGTTCGTTTGGGCCCCCACAAAACAAGCTGGCAATTAATGTGTCCCTGCACAAACTGGCTCTACGGAGGCAAGATGTCATCCTCATCCTCCTCATCCACCGATTCCTCACCCTCTTCAGTGTGTACATCCTCATCCTCACAAAGTATTAACTCGTCCCCACTTGAATCCACCACCACAGGTCCCTCTGTACCTTCTGGAGGCTGGTCTCCCTGGAAGAGCTGATAATTCATTTTGATGAACATCATCTTCTCCACATTCTGTGGAAGCAACCTCCTACGCCTTTCGCTGACAAGGTTCCCGGCTGCACTAAACACTCTTTCGGAGTACACACTGGAGGGGGGGCAACTCAGGTAAAATAGAGCCAGCTTGTACAGGGGCCTCCAAATTGCCTCTTTTTCCTGCCAGTACAGGTATGGACTGTCTGACATGCCTACTTGGATGCTGTCACCGATGTAATCCTCCACCATTCTGTCAATGGTGACAGTATCATATGCAGTGACAGTAGACATGTCAGAAATTGTTGCCAGGTCCTTCAGTCCGGACCAGATGTCCAAACTTGGTCCTGCCTGCCCTGCATCACCGCCAGCGGGTTGCTTAGGATACCTAAGTTTTTTCCTGGCAGCCCCAGTTGCGGGAGAAAATGAAGAAGGAGCCGTTGACGTGTCACGTTCCGCTTCAGCTGACAGTGTGTTCACCAGCAGGTCTTTGCACCTCTGCAGGCTTGTGTCGGCCGGAAAGAGAGACACCACATAGGCTTTAAACCTAGGATCAAGCACGGTGGCCAAAATGTAGTGGTCTGATTTCAACAGATTGACCACCCTGGAATCCTGGCAAAGCGAATGAAGGGCTTCATCCACAAGTCCCACATGCCGAGCGGAATCGCTCCGTCTTAGCTCCTCCTTCACTTTCTCCAGCTGCTTCTGCAAAAGCCTGATGAGGGGAATGACCTGACTCAAGCTGGCTGTGTCTGAACTGACTTCACGTGTGGCAAGTTCGAAGGGCTGGAGAACCTTGCACAACACGGAAATCATTCTCCACTGCGCTTGAGTCAGGTGCATACCCCCTCCTTTGCCTATGTCATAGGTGGATGTATAGGCTTGTATGGCCTTTTGCTGCTCCTCCATCCTCTGAAGCATATAGAGGGTTGAGTTCCACCGCGTCACAACCTCTTGCTTCAGGTGATGGCGGGGCAGGTTCAAGAGTGTTTGCTGGCGCTCCAGTCTTCGGCACGCAGTCGCTGAATGGCGAAAGTGGCCAGAAATTTTTCGGGCCACCCAAAGCGTCTCCTGCACGCCCCTGTCGCTTTTCAGAAAATTCTGCACCACCAAGTTTATTGTGTGAGCAAAACATGGGACGTGCTGGAATTTGCCCAGATGTAATGCCCGCACAATATTGGTGGCGTTGTCAGATATCACAAATCCCCAGGAGAGTCTAAGTGGGGTAAGCCACTGGGCGATGATTTCCCTCAGTTTCTCTAAGAGGTTGTCGGCGGTGTGCCTCTTACTGAAACCGGTGATACACAGCGTAGCCTGCCTTGTAACGAGCTGGCGTTTCTGAGATGCTGCTACTGGTGACGCTGCTGCTGTTGCTGCGTAAGGTGATACATCTACCCAGTGGGCTGTCACAGTCATATAGTCCTTAGTCTGCCCTGTTCCACTTGTCCACATGTCCGTGGTTAAGTGGACATTGTGTACAACGGCATTTTTCAGGACACTGAGGACACTTTTTCTGACGTTTCTGTACAGTCTCGGTATCGCCTGCCTAGTGAAGTGGAATCTAGACGGGATTTGGAACCGGGGACACACTACCTCCATCAATTGTCTAAATCCCACTGCACTAATGGCGGATACCGGACGCACGTCTAACACCAACATAGCAGTCAAGGCCTCAGTTATACGTTTTGCTTCAGGATGACTGCTGTCGTACTTCATCCTCCTCGCTAAGGACTGTTGGAGGGTCAATTGTTTAGTAAAAGTAGTGGTGTTCCTACTTCCTCTCTGGGATGATGAACGACTCCCAGCAGCAGCAACAGCAGCAGCGGCAGCAGTAGGCGTAGCAATGCAGGATCCTCCAGAGGAATCCCGGATAGGAGAGTCAGTCATGCCAGTGACATGGCCTGCAGGACTACTTCCGATCCTGACTAAGGAGGAAATTGACGAGGAGGGAGTTGACGGTGTGGTTTGCAGGCGCTTGGATACAACAGGACAACGGGATTTAGGTGTCCCTGGACTGCTTACGGTCTTAGCCAAAGTTTCTGAACTTGACAGTAACTTTTTATGAACGCGCTGCAGGTGCCGTATAAGGGAGGATGTTCCTAGGTGGTTGACGTCCCTACCCCTACTTATTTCACCTTTACATATGGTACATATGGCAAGACAGTTGTTGTCCGGATTTGGATAGAAATATTGCCAGACCAAAGAGGTGGAATGTTTGGTCTTCTGCCCAGGCATGACCGTGATGGGCTTTTTCATCCCACGGACAACAACTGTCTCCCCCGGAGCCTGATTTAAACAAACCACATCACCATCAGAATCCTCCTCGCCAACTTCCTCCTCAGCGCCAGCTACACCAGTATCCTCATCCTGTTGTACTTTCAGCACTTGCAGGGGGCGTGCAAATGGTGGAAAGAGCCACCTCTTCCCGTCCAGTGCTGGGAAGGTCAGGCATCGCAACCACCACCACACTTGGACTCTCCTTGGGGATTTGTGATATCTTCTTAGAAAGCACAGTTCTTCGCTGTGCTTTTGCCAGCTTAACTCTTTTGATTTTTTTAGTGGGAGGAGGGCTTCCATCGTCATGTGAAGCTGAACCACTAGTCATGAACATACTAGGGATCGACCTTAGCCGTTCCTTGCCACTCCGTGTCGTAAATGGCATATTGGCAAGTTTACGTTTCTCTTCAGCTGATTTAAATGTCTTTTTCAAGGTCATTTTCCTGAACTTTGCCATTTGGGATTGTATGTGCCCTCTACTATGACATTGGGCATCGGCCTTGGCAGACGACGTTGATGGCATGTTATCGTCTATGTCATGACTAGTGGCAGCAGCTTCAGCACTAGGAGGAAGTGGTTCTTGATCTTTCTCTATTTTATTTTTATCGGAGAAAGTTTGGTCCTCCATTTATGTTATATCGATTTGATATATACGTGCGGCTAAACACAGAAAATAATTTTTTTTTTGGTTTGGACTGGAGTGTACTTTGGGGGTTACAGCACCCTTTAACAGTCAAGCCAGCCGGCCCTTATGACACAGGCGCACTCTTGGCACTACTTTGTTGATGCACGTGCGGCTACTGCGCACACAATTCACAAACACAGAAAATAATTTTTTTTTTGGTTTGGACTAGAGTGTACTTTGGGGGTTACAGCACCCTTTAATTGTCAAGCCAGCCGGCCCTTTACTTATGACACAGGCGCACGCTTGGCACTACTTTGTTGATGCACGTGCGGCTACTGCGCACACAATTCACAAACACAGAAAATAATTTTTTTTTGGTTTGGACTGGAGTGTACTTTCGGGGGTTACAGCACCCTTTAACGGTCAAGCCAGCCGGCCCTTTACTTATGACACAGGCGCACGCTTGGCACTACTTTGTTGATGCACGTGCGGCTACTGCGCACACAATTCACAAACACAGAAAATAATTTTTTTTTTGGTTTGGACTGGAGTGTACTTTCGGGGGTTACAGCACCCTTTAACGGTCAAGCCAGCTGGCCCTTTACTTATGACACAGGCGCACGCTTGGCACTACTTTGTTGATGCACGTGCGGCTACTGCGCACACAATTCACAAACACAGAAAATAATTTTTTTTTTGGTTTGGACTGGAGTGTACTTTCGGGGGTTACAGCACCCTTAACGGTCAAGCCAGCCGGCCCTTTACTTATGACACAGGCGCACGCTTGGCACTACTTTGTTGATGCACGTGCGGCTACTGCGCACACAATTCACAAACACAGAAAATAATTTTTTTTTTGGTTTGGACTGGAGTGTACTTTCGGGGGTTACAGCACCCTTAACGGTCAAGCCAGCCGGCCCTTTACTTATGACACAGGCGCACGCTTGGCACTACTTTGTTGATGCACGTGCGGCTACTGCGCACACAATTCACAAACACAGAAAATAATTTTTTTTTTGGTTTGGACTGGAGTGTACTTTCGGGGGTTACAGCACCCTTAACGGTCAAGCCAGCCGGCCCTTTACTTATGACACAGGCGCACGCTTGGCACTACTTTGTTGATGCACGTGCGGCTACTGCGCACACAATTCACAAACACAGAAAATAATTTTTTTTTTGGTTTGGACTGGAGTGTACTTTCGGGGGTTACAGCACCCTTAACGGTCAAGCCAGCCGGCCCTTTACTTATGACACAGGCGCACGCTTGGCACTACTTTGTTGATGCACGTGCGGCTACTGCGCACACAATTCACAAACACAGAAAATAATTTTTTTTTTGGTTTGGACTGGAGTGTACTTTCGGGGGTTACAGCACCCTTAACGGTCAAGCCAGCCGGCCCTTTACTTATGACACAGGCGCACGCTTGGCACTACTTTGTTGATGCACGTGCGGCTACTGCGCACACAATTCACAAACACAGAAAATATATTATTTTTTTAGCACTTGGGGGGAGCACCCCTGATGGACAGAGCACCCCCTGGACAACACTGCAGCACTCCTTTAGGACTGGGACACTGCACAGGACTTTGGAGTGGACACAGCCCCTATGGAGAACTGACTGCACAACACAGTCCAGCCAGCCCCTATGGACTTTGAAGTAGTGGACACAGCCCCTATTAACAACAGCAGCACAGCACAACACAGCCAGCCCCTATGGACTTTGAAGTAGTGGACAACAGCAGCACTACACTACACTACACTACACAGCCCTAACTCCCACCCTCCCTCTTCACTGTCCACAGCCGAGTGAGAAAATGGCGCCGACGTGGGTACCTTATATAGGATCCAAAACCCGCGAGACTCGGAAGGCGGGATGATGACGTTTTGCCTCGATTTCAGATCCGAGTCAGGCGGGAAAAGTCGAGCCTGATTCGGATCGGACTCGGATCGGGGGGGTTCGGGGGGGTTCGGATTTCAGAAATCCGAACCCGCTCACCCCTAATATATATATATATATATATATATATATATATATATATTCAATTATATAAAACAGTACAAGGCCCAGCAGCAGAGAGGCCACATACTCCGGCGCTGTCACACTGACTCACCCCTGCACAGGAGGACACACCGGGTCAGTAAGTGGAGACCGGTCAGGATCATGTCTCCGGGCAGATGGCAGCGGAGGGCAAGGGAAAATTACCAAAACTACACCTCCAGTGCTTCGGGAGCAGTGGGCTTCACCGATGAGACACAGCAGCAGGGGATAGCAGATAGCAGGCAATAAGGCATCAGCAAGAAGAGAGCATCTTACAATGTCTATCCTTAACACCAAAACTCTTGCTGCCTCTGTGTGTGATGCCGATGTCCCGGAGTGATATCACTGTGCTGAGCTGCCTGTGTCAGGGAGCATGTTCCTGGCCGGCTGTGTGTGAGTGGCAGTGAGCGTTTACTCCCTGGACACATTTTTGTTGCCATCTACCAGATATTTCATACAGCTGGACCCCCTTGTGTACCATACAGTACACCAGCCAGAAGACCCTCCCGCACATCCTGGAGACTATGCAGCCCAGTACAGAGCAGCCTGCGGAACTGGGAGGTAAAACATGGCATTCTATGTAGATAATAGTTTCAGACAGGCTGTAAGATGTAGCCCACTGCTGAATGAGCCTTCAGGTATGAAGCACAGGGTAGCTGTGTGTGCTGTGTGCCAGCTGTGACTGGCAGCTCTCTGTGGGAAGTAAATGTAAACTACGGTTAAGGCAGGTCCAGGAAGATGGCGGCGTCCAGGACACACCGGGTCAGAAAGAGGAGACTGGTCCGGATCATATCTCTGGGCAGAGAGCAGAGGAGGGCAGGGGGAAATGCCCAGATATCCCGGCAGCAGCAGCACCACCCGAGCTCAGACAGAGACTGATCTCCAGGTGTTAGACAGACCAAAACCGAAACTACGGTCAGGGTGGGTCCAGGAAGATGACGGCATCCAACAGCCTCTTGTCCCCCTCACCTTCCACTATGTCATATATGTATAATATACCATGTACATGTCCTAATACTTCACATATGTATGGCATATATATACCTACTAATAATATATACATGTTCTGTCATCCACACATCCTACTATATCCAATACATGTCCTGTCACCTCATATATATGACATATATACCTCCTAATATATCCAATATTTGTCCTGTCACCTCATATATATGTCATATATGCCTGCTAATATATCCTATACATGTCCTGTCACCTCATATATATGACATATACACCTGCTAATATATCCTATACATGTCCTGTCACCTCATATGTCATATACACCTGCTAATATATCCTATACGTGTCCTGTCACCTCATATATATGACATACACCTGCTAATATATCCTATACATGTCCTGTCACCTCATATATATGACATACACCTGCTAATATATCCTATACATGTCCTGTCACCTCATATATATGTCATATACGCCTGCTAATATATCCTATACATGTCCTGTCACCTCATATATGTCATATACACCTCCTAATAAATCCAATACATGTCCTGTCACCTCATATATATGTCATATACACCTCCTAATGTATCCTATACATGTCCTGTCTCCTCATATATATGTCATATACAGGGCCGGATTACCAATGGGGCTGGTGGAGCTTCAGCTCCAGGCCTCCCATCAAAATAGGCCCACAGCATCTGTTGTGCTGCAGCAGAGAGGAAAAATTTTTTTCCTGCTAGGCTGCTACATCCAGCCTGCCCTGTCTGTGGCTGTCTGAAGCTCCGCCATCGGCACCCGACCACCCCCTCCTTGCCTTACCTGCGGCTGTCTGAAGCTCCGCCCCCGGCACCCGACTACTCCCTCCCTGCCCTGTCTGCAGCTGTATGAAGCTCCGCCCCAGGCACCTGACCACTTCCTCCATGTCCTGCCTGCGGCTGTCTAAAGCTCCGGCCCCTGAGACCCCGGCAACCGACCACCCCACCCCCCTTGGCCGCCGCCCGCAGTCCAGATGCCGGACTGTGACATGTACTTTGACTCCAAGTCTTGGAGGCACAGTGGAAGAGTTCAATAGCCCTCCCTGCACCGGCCATCACAGCTGCCACCCCCGCCGTCGCCGCAACCTTAAGCAGCTGAGCAGCAGGAGGAACTTATCGTCATGAAGGCAGCCCGCGTAACAGGGTGACCGATCCGAACTCTGATGGCAGTGCTCGTGACTGCAGATTGGGATGTCAAGCTGCTGATCTGAGCCTCATACAGTTAAAAGGTATGCACATACTGCACATACTGACTGTATTTTATTCATCAAGTTATATATATATATATATATATATATATATATATATATATATATATATATATAATTTGTGTGTGTATGTACTGTCCATATGTATGTGTGTGTGTGTGTGTATATATATTAGGGGTGTGCACCGGCCACTTTTCGTGTTTTGTGCTTTGGTTTTGGATCTGGATCTTTCTTCGTGGTTTGGATCTGGATTGGTTTTGCCAAAACCACCCTTCCGTGTTTTGGGTTCTGGGTTTTGTGTTTTGGATCTGTATTTTTTTGAAAAAAAGCATAAAAACAGCTAAAATCACAGAATGTGTTGGTTTTTCTGCTCCTATGCTATTATTAACCTCAATAACCTTAATTTCCACTCATTTCCAGTCTATTCTGAACACCTCACACCTCACAATTGTGTTTTTATGTCCAAAGGGTTGCACCGAGGTAGCTGGATGACTATGCTAAGCGACACGAGTGGGCGGCACAAACACGTGACCCATCTAGGAGTGATACTGCAGTGGCAGACAGGATGGCAGTTTGAAAAACTAGGCCCCAAACTGTACATAATGCAAAGAAAAAAAAGAGGTGCAAGATGGAATTGTCCTTGGGCCCTCCCACCCACCCTTATGTTGTATAAACAGGACATGCACACTTTAACAAACCAATCATTTCAGCGCCAGGGTCTGCCACACAACTGTGGCTGAAATGATTGGTTTGTTTGGGCCCCCACAAACCAAGCTGGCAATTAATCTGTCCCTGCACAAACTGGCTCTACGGAGGCAAGATGTCGTCCTCAGAATCCTCATCCACCGATTCCTCACCCTCTTCAGTGTTGTGTACATCCTCATCCTCACAGAGTATTAACTCGTCCCCACTGGAATCCACCACCACAGGTCCCTCTGTACGTTCTGGAGGCTGGTCTCCCTGGAAGAGTTGATAATTCATTTTGATGAACATCATCTTCTCCACATTTTGTGGAAGCAACCTCCTATGCCTTTCGCGGACAAGGTTCCCGGCTGCACTAAACACTCTTTCGGAGTACACATTGGAGGGGGGGCAACTCAGGTAAAATAGAGCCAGTTTGTACAGGGGCCTCCAAATTGCCTCTTTTTCCTGCCAGTACAGGTTTGGACTGTCTGACATGCCTACTTGGATGCTGTCACCGATGTAATCCTCCACCATTCTGTCAATGGTGACAGTATCATATGTAGTGACAGTAGACATGTCAGAAATTGTTGCCAGGTCCTTCAGTCCGGACCAGATGTCCAAACTTGGTCCTGCCTGCCCTGCATCACCACCAGCGGGTTGCTTAGGATAGCTAAGTTTTTTCCTGGCAGCCCCAGTTGCGGGAGAAAATGAAGAAGGAGCTGTTGACGTGTCACGTTCCGCTTCAGCTGACAGTGTGTTCACCAGCAGGTCTTTGCACCTCTGCAGGCTTGTGTCGGCCGGAAAGAGAGACACCACATAGGCTTTAAACCTAGGATCGAGCACGGTGGCCAAAATGTAGTGGTCTGATTTCAACAGATTGACCACGCTGGAATCCTGGCAAAGCGAATGAAGGGCTTCATCCACAAGTCCCACATGCCGAGTAGAATCGCTCCGTCTGAGCTCCTCCTTCACTTTCTCCAGCTGCTTCTGCAAAAGCCTGATGAGGGGAATGACCTGACTCAAGCTGGCAGTGTCTGAACTGACTTCACGTGTGGCAAGTTCGAAGGGCTGGAGAACCTTGCACAACACGGAAATCATTCTCCACTGCGCTTGAGTCAGGTGCATACCCCCTCCTTTGCCTATGTCATAGGTGGATGTATAGGCTTGTATGGCCATTTGCTGCTCCTCCATCCTCTGAAGCATATAGAGGGTTGAGTTCCACCGCGTCACAACCTCTTGCTTCAGGTGATGGCGGGGCAGGTTCAAGGGTGTTTGCTGGCGCTCCAGTCTTCGGCACGCAGTCGCTGAATGGCGAAAGTGGACAGAAATTTTTCGGGCCACCCAAAGCGTCTCCTGCACGCCACTGTCGCTTTTCAGAAAATTCTGCACCACCAAGTTTATTGTGTGAGCAAAACATGGGACGTGCTGGAATTTGCCCAGATGTAATGCCCGCACAATATTGGTGGCGTTGTCAGATATCACAAATCCCCAGGAGAGTCTAAGTGGGGTAAGCCACTGGGCGATGATTTCCCTCAGTTTCTCTAAGAGGTTGTCGGCGGTGTGCCTCTTACTGAAACCGGTGATACACAGCGTAGCCTGCCTTGGAACGAGCTGGCGTTTCTGAGATGCTGCTACTGGTGACGCTGCTGCTGTTGCTGCGTAAGGTGATACATCTACCCAGTGGGCTGTCACAGTCATATAGTCCTTAGTCTGCCCTGTTCCATTTGTCCACATGTCCGTGGTTAAGTGGACATTGGGTACAACGGCATTTTTCAGGACACTGAGGACACTTTTTCTGACGTTTCTGTACAGTCTCGGTATCGCCTGCCTAGTGAAGTGGAATCTAGACGGGATTTGGAACCGGGGACACACTACCTCCATCAATTGTCTAAATCCCACTGCACTAATGGCGCATACCGGACGCACATCTAACACCAACATAGCAGTTAAGGCCTCAGTTATACGTTTTGCTTCAGGATGACTGCTGTCGTACTTCATCCTCCTCGCTAAGGACTGTTGGAGGGTCAATTGTTTAGTAAAAGTAGTGGTGTTCCTACTTCCTCTCTGGGATGATGAACGACTCCCAGCAGCAGCAACAGCAGCAGCGGCAATAGGAGGCGTAGCAATGCAGGATCCTCCGGAGGAATCCCGGATAGGAGAGTCAGTCATGCCAGTGACATGGCCTGCAGTACTACTTCCGATCCTGACTAAGGAGGAAATTGACGAGGAGGGAGTTGACGGTGTGGTTTGCAGGTGCTTGGATACAACAGGACAACGGGATTTAGGTGTCCCTGGACTGCTTACGGTCTTAGCCAAAGTTTCTGAACTTGACAGTAACTTTTTATGAACGCGCTGCAGGTGCCGTATAAGGGTGGATGTTCCTAGTTGGTTAACGTCCCTACCCCTACTTATTTCACCTTTACATATGGTACATATGGTAAGACAGTTGTTGTCCGGATTTGGATAGAAATATTGCCAGACCAAAGAGGTGGAATGTTTGGTCTTCTGCCCAGGCATTACCGTGATGGTCTTTTTCATCCCACGGACAACAACTGTCTCCCCCGGAGCCTGATTTAAACAAACCACATCACCATCAGAATCCTCCTCACCAACTTCCTCCTCAGCACAAGCTACACCAGTATCCTCATCCTGTTGTACTTCAACAGTGACATCTTCAATTTGCATATCAGCAAGTGGTCTGTGGGTGCTCCTTTCAGCACTTGCAGGGGGTGTGCAAATGGTGGAAAGAGCCACCTTTTCCCGTCCAGTGCTGGGAAGGTCAGGCATCGCAACCACCACCACACTTGGACTCTCCTTGGGGATTTGTGATATCTTCTTAGATCACACAGTTCTTCGCTGTGCTTTTGCCAGCTTAACTCATTTGATTTTTTTAGTGGGAGGAGGGCTTCCATCGTCATGTGAAGCTGAACCACTAGTCATGAACATAGGGAAAGACCTTAGCCATTCCTTGCCACTCCATGTCGTAAATGGCATATTGGCAAGTTTATGTTTCTCTTCAGATGATTTAAATGTTTTTTTCAAGGTCATTTTCCTGAACTTTGTCATTTGGTATTGTATGTGCCCTCTACTATGACATTGGGCATCGGCCTTGGCAGATGACGTTGATGGCATGTTATCGTCTATATCATGACTAGTGGCAGCAGCTTCAGCACTAGGAGGAAGTGGTTCTTGATCTTTCCCTATTATATTTTTATCGGAGAAAGTTTGGTCCTCCATTTATGTTATATTGATATATACGTGCGGCTAAGGCGCACACAAACACAGAAAATAATTTTTTATTTTTGTTGGAGACTAGTGCACTTTGTGGGTTACACCACCCTTTAAGAAATGAGCCAGCCGGCCCTTTACTTATGGGACACAGGCGCACACTTGGCGCTGCTCCTTTGTTGATGCACGTGCAGCCACAATGCACACAGTTCACAAACACAGAATTTTTTTTTTCATTTTCTTTGGAGTGCCCTTTGGGGGTTGCAGCACCCTTTAGCGGTCAATCCAGCCCGCCCTTTATTTATGGGACACAGGCGAACGCTTGGCACTACTTTGTTGATGCACGTGCGACTACTGCGCACACAATTCACAAACAGAAAAAAATATATTTTTTTATTTTGTTTGGAATGCCCTTTGGGGGTTACAGCACCCTTTAACGGACAAGCCAGCCAGCCTTTTACTTATAGGACACAGGCGCACGCTTGGCGCTGCTCCTTCGTTGATGCACGTGCAACCACAGTGCACACAATTCACAAACACAGAAATTTTTTTTTATTTTGTTTGCAGTGCCCTTTGGGGGTTACAGCAGCCTTTAACGGTCAAGCCAGCCGGCCCTTTACTTATGACACAGGCGCACGCTTGGCACTACTTTGTTGATGCACGTGCGGCTACTGCGCACACAATTCACAAACACAGAAAATATTTTATTTTTTTTTGCACTTGGGGGGAGCACCCCTGATGGACAGAGCACCCCCTGGACAACATTACAGCACCCCTTTAGGACTGGGACTCTGCAGAGGACTTTGGAGTGGACAACTGACTGCACAACACAGTCCAGCCAGCCCCTTTGGACTTTGGAGGAGTGGACACAGCCCCTATGGACAACAGCAGCACAGCACAACACAGCCAGCCCCTATGGACTTTGGAGGAGTGGACACAGCCCTTATGGACAACAGCAGCACAGCACAACACTACACTGCACTGCACTACACTACACAGCCCAGCCAGCCCTAACTCCCACCCTCCCTCTTCACTGTCCACAGCCGAGTGAGAAAATGGCGCCGACGCGGGTACCTTATATAGGATCCAAAACCCGCGAGACCCGGAAGGCGGGATGATGACGTTTTGCCTCGATTTCAGATCCGAGTCAGGCGGGAAAAGTCGAGCCTGACTCGGATCGGCCTCGGATCGGGGGGGGTTCGGATTTCAGAAATCCGAACCCGCTCACCCCTAATATATATATATATTTATACAGTGTGTGTGTGTATATATATATATATATATATATATTATATATTGATTGTGTGTATGTACTGTCCATATGTAGGTATGCGTATATATACAGCATGCGTGTATGTATATATATATATTAGGGGTGTGCACCGGCCACTTTTCGTGTTTTGTGTTTTGGTTTTGGATCTGGATCTTTCTTCGTGTTTTGGATCTGGATTGGTTTTGCCAAAACCACCCTTCCGTGTTTTGGGTTCTGGGTTTTGTGTTTTGGATCTGTATTTTTTTGAAAAAAAGCATAAAAACAGCTAAAATCACAGAATTTGTAGGTTTTTCTGCTCCTATGCTATTATTAACCTCAATAACCTTAATTTCCACTCATTTCCAGTCTATTCTGAATACCTCACACCTCACAATAGTGTTTTTATGTCCAAAAGGTTGCACCGAGGTAGCTGGATGACTATGCTAAGCGACACGAGTGGGCGGCACAAACACGTGACCCATCTAGGCGTGAAACTGCAGTGGCAGACAGGATGGCATTGAAAAACTAGGCCCCAAACTGTACATAATGCAAAGAAAAAAAAGAGGTGCAAGATGGAATTGTCCTTGGGCCCTCCCACCCACCCTTATGTTGTATAAACAGGACATGCACACTTTAACAAACCAATCATTTCAGCGCCAGGGTCTGCCACACAACTGTGGCTGAAATGATTGGTTCGTTTGGGCCCCCACAAAACAAGCTGGCAATTAATCTGTCCCTGCACAAACTGGCTCTACGGAGGCAAGAAGTCGTCCTCATCCTCCTCATCCACAGATTCCTCACCCTCTTCAGTGTTATGTACATCCTCATCCTCACAGAGTATTAATTCGTCCCTGCTGGAACCACAGGTCCCTCTGTACGTTCTGGAGGCTGGTCTCCCTGGAAGAGTTGATCATTCATTTTATGAACATCATCTTCTCCACATTTTGTGGAAGCAACCTCCTACGCCTTTCGCTAACAAGGCTCCCGGCTGCACTAAACACTCTTTCGGAGTACACACTGGAGGGGGGGCAACTCAGGTAAAATAGAGCCAGTTTGTACAGGGACCTCCAAATTGCTTCTTTTTCCTGCCAGTACAGGTACGGACTGTCTGACATGCCTACTTGGATGCTGTCACCGATGTAATCCTTTAACAGACAGACGCACGCTTGTCGCTGCTGCTTTGAGGATTCAAGTGCGGCTACAGCCCACACAATTCACAAAGACAGAAAAAAAAAAAGAATATTTTTATTGTTTGTGGAGCACACTTTGAGGGTTACACCACCCTCTAACAGACAGACGCACGCTTGTCGCTGCTGCTTTGAGGATGCAAGTGCGGCTACAGCCCACACAATTCACAAAGACAGAAAAAAGAAGAAGAATATTTTTATTCTTTGTGTAGCACACTTTGAGGGTGTCACCACCCTTTAACAGACAGACGCACGCTTGTCGCTGCTGCTTTAAGGATGCAGGTGCGGCTACAGCCCACACATTTCACAAAGACAGAAAAAAGAAGAATATTTTTATTGTTTGTGTAGCACACTTTGAGGGTGTCACCACCCTTTAACAGACAGACGCACGCTTGTCGCTGCTGCTTTGAGGATGCAAGTGCGGCTACATCGCACACAAGTCACAAAGACAGAAAAAAGAACAATATTTTAATTGTTTGTGTAGCACACTTTGAGGGTGTCACCACCCTTTAACAGACAGACGCACGCTTGTCGCTGCTGCTTTAAGGATGCAGGTGCGGCTACAGCCCACACAATTCACAAAGACAGAAAAAAGAAGAATATTTTAATTGTTTGTGTAGCACACTTTGAGGGTGTCACCACCCTTTAACAGACAGACGCACGCTTGTCGCTGCTGCTTTGAGGATGCAAGTGCGGCTACAGCCCACACAATTCACAAAGACAGAAAAAAAAGAACAATATTTTAATTGTTTGTGTAGCACACTTTGAGAGTGTCACCACCCTTTAACAGACAGACGCACGCTTGTCGCTGCTGCTTTAAGGATGCAGGTGCGGCTACAGCCCACACATTTCACAAAGACAGAAAAAAAAAGAACAATATTTTAATTGTTTGTGTAGCACACTTTGAGAGTGTCACCACCCTTTAACAGACAGACGCACGCTTGTCGCTGCTGCTTTGAGGATGCAGGTGGAATCTAGACGGGATTTGGAACCGAGGACACACTACCTCCATCAATTGTCTAAATCCCACTGCACTAATGTTGGATACCGAACGCACGTCTAACACCAACATAGCAGTCAAGGCCTCAGTTATACGTTTTGCTTCAGGATGACTGCTGTCGTACTTCATCCTCATCGCTAGGGACTGTTGGAGGGTCAATTGTTTAGTAAAAGTAGTGATGTTCCTACTTCCTCTCTGGGATGATGAACAACTCCCAGCAGCAGCAACAGCACTAGTAGGAAGTGGTTCTTGATCTTTCCCTATTTTATTTTTATCAGAGAAAGTTTGGTCCAACATTTATGTTATATTGATATATATACGTGCGGCTAAAGCGCACACAAACACAGAAAATATTTTTTTATTTTTGCTGGAGAGTAGTGCACTTTGTGGGTTACACCACCCTTTAAGAAATGAGCCAGCCGGCTCTTTACTTATGGGACACAGGCGCACGCTTGGCGCTGCTCCTTTGTTGATGCACGTGCAGCCACAGTGCACACAAGTCACAAACACAGAAAATATATATTTTTTTGGTTTGGACTGGAGTGTACTTTGGGGGTTACAGCACCCTTTAACGGTCAAGCCTGCCGGCCCTTTTACTTATGACACAGGCGCACGCTTGGCACTACTTTGTTGATGCACGTGCGGCTACTGCGCACAGAATTCACAAACACAGAAAATAATTTTTTTTTTGGTTTGGACTGGAGTGTACTTTCGGGGGTTACAGCACCCTTAACGGTCAAGCCAGCCGGCCCTTTACTTATGACACAGGCGCACGCTTGGCACTACTTTGTTGATGCACGTGCGGCTACTGCGCACACAATTCACAAACACAGAAAATATTTTTTTTTTTGGTTTGGACTGGAGTGTACTTTCGGGGGTTACAGCACCCTTAACGGTCAAGCCAGCCGGCCCTTTACTTATGACACAGGCGCACGCTTGGCACTACTTTGTTGATGCACGTGCGGCTACTGCGCACACAATTCACAAACACAGAAAATAATTTTTTTTTTGGTTTGGACTGGAGTGTACTTTTGGGGGTTACAGCACCCTTAACGGTCAAGCCAGCCGGCCCTTTACTTATGACACAGGCGCACGCTTGGCACTACTTTGTTGATGCACGTGCGGCTACTGCGCACACAATTCACAAACACAGAAAATAATTTTTTTTTTGGTTTGGACTGGAGTGTACTTTCGGGGGTTACAGCACCCTTAACGGTCAAGCCAGCCGGCCCTTTACTTATGACACAGGCGCACGCTTGGCACTACTTTGTTGATGCACGTGTGGCTACTGCGCACACAATTCACAAACACAGAAAATAATTTTTTTTTGGTTTGGACTGGAGTGTACTTTCGGGGGTTACAGCACCCTTTAACAGTCAAGCCAGCCGGCCCTTTACTTATGACACAGGCGCACGCTTGGCACTACTTTGTTGATGCCCGTGCGGCTACTGCACACACAATTCACAAACACAGAAAATATATTATTTTTTTAGCACTTGGGGGGAGCACCCCTGATGGACAGAGCACCCCCTGGACAACACTACAGCACCTCTTTAGGACTGGGACACTGCACAGGACTTTGGAGTGGACACAGCCCCTATGGAGAACTGACTGCACAACACAGTCCAGCCAGCCCCTATGGACTTTGAAGTAGTGGACACAGCCCCTATTAACAACAGCAGCACAGCACAACACAGCCAGCCCCTATGGACTTTGAAGTAGTGGACAACAGCAGCACTACACTACACTACACTACACAGCCCTAACTCCCACCCTCCCTCTTCACTGTCCACAGCCGAGTGAGAAAATGGCGCCGACGTGGGTACCTTATATAGGATCCAAAACCCGCGAGACTCGGAAGGCGGGATGATGACGTTTTGCCTCGATTTCAGATCCGAGTCAGGCGGGAAAAGTCGAGCCTGATTCGGATCGGACTCGGATCGGGGGGGTTCGGATTTCAGAAATCCGAACCCGCTCACCCCTAATATATATATATATATATATATATATATATATATATATGTATGTGTATATAAATATATATATATATATACACATACTAATTTAGCCAGCGCCTCTGTCTCAATCCCCTGCTCAGCCCCACCCCCTCTCTGCTGCTCTCGCCCCTCACGTGGCTCCATTCCGCCTACACCCCGTCGCAACTCCGTCCCCACCCACTTCATCACGGCTCTGTTCTGACATCACTTCTACCATACTTACCCCAACGGCTGATCCACTACTAACGCTGCCCTGTCTCCCTCGCAGTGGGAGCCGTTGGGGCTCCTGCATTGAGGAGACGTGATAGCGTTGCACAATTATTATGTAGTATATATGAATATATACTACATAATAATTGTGTATATATATATATATATATATACATACATACATACCTACACACACACACAGACACATCAGGGTGCACACGTACATATTATAGCATATATTTTACGCACTATAGATGAGTAGCGACTTTTGTGTGTATTTTTGTGGTTCGAGGACACGACAATGTGGCATAATGTGATAATGTGTATCTGGGGCACTGGAATGTAAAATAAAGTGTTTCAGATGCATAATGATGTGGCATAATGTGTATCGGGACACTGCGATGTGGCATATATGTACTGGGACACAGTGGTATATAGTGTACCATGGGCACTACAAAGTAGCATAATGTGTAACGGGGCCACTACAAAGTGGCATATAGTGTACTGTGGACACTACAAAGTAGCATAATGTGTAACAGGGACACTGCAATGTGGCATATAGTGTACTGTGGGCACTACAAAGTAGCATAATGTGTAACAGGGACACTGCAATGTGGCATATAGTGTACTTTGGGCACTACAAAGTAGCATAATGTGTAACGGGGCACTACAAAGTGGCATATAGTGTACTGTGGACACTACAAAGTAGCGTAATGTGTAACCAGGACACGACAAAGTGGCATATAGTGTACTGTGGGTACTATAAAGTAGCATAATGTGTACAGGGACACTACAATGTGGCATAATGTGTATCTGGGGCACTGGAATGTAAAATAATGATGCATAATGATGTGGCATAATGTGTATCAGGACACTGCGATGTGGCATATATGTACTGGGACACAGTGGTATAGTGTACCATGGGCACTACAAAGTAGCATAATGTGTAACAGGGAGATGACGTAGTGTCCTATAGTGTACTGTGGGCACTACAAAGTAGCATAATGTGTAACAGGGACACTACAAAGTGGCACAATGCGTCTTGGGGTGCACTACCATGTGGCATAATGCAGGGCTCGACAAATCCCGGGGGCCAGGTCGCCATGGCGACCAAGATTCTAGTCCTGGTGACTAGGTTTTATTAGAGTCAGGTGTACTACAAAAGTACAAATAATTCTAATTGTAAAGGAGTAGGTGGTTCGTAGTACATACCAACCACATTCAATCAGTGGTGCTCCACCTCCTACTACCATGTGACTGTGTGAGGTGAAGCCAGAGCTGCCTCTGCCTTCCCTCAGTGGCTGCAGCATGCAATGGGGAATTCAAATGACAGACTAATGGAGCATACACACGGTCAGATTTGTCAGATGAACGATTGAACGATTTGAACAATTTTACCAAAGATTTGAACGACTGAACGAGTTTTGACTGCATTAAAATGGGTGGAATCGTCCAAGTCTGACTGCAAACACATCAGATGTCAGATATCGTTATTTGACCATCAGGAACTTGCATCATTCAAATCGTTCATCTGACAGATCTGACAGATGTCAGATATGTCAGATTTTCCTTCAGATATGAACGGTTGAACGATTTTTTTATATTGTTATCGTTCAGATCTGAAGAAAAATCTGACCGTGTGTATGCACCATAACTCTCTCCCAGGCCACATCACCATGCTTGAGTTCCAGGCAGAGGGTACAGAGCCCCACAGGGGACGATGAGTATTGAGATCCCACCCAGAGTTGCTGCAGGGCCACATGGTAGAGGTCCTCTGTCAGAGGCCTAAGGACTTGGAGGACTTTGCCGTGCAGGGTACACTACACCATCCTGAAGGAGACCCGGCTGCAAGATGACGCAGGGGCCACTGCGGCTCCCGGCCTCACGCCCGCAGAGTCAACTTTGTCAGGGAGCCCATGCAGACTGTGTCCAACAGGGAGGGGTTGGATGAGGACTCTGATGCTTCAGACTGAAGGTAAGATGCCAGTGCTCGGTGCCTTCCTAGCGCTTCCTAGCTAACACATCGTAGAGTAGATAGACCTGTAACCCCGTCCTGGGGCTCTTACACATATGCTAGACCAGAGGTAGCAAACATGTCGCATTCCATCTGATGTGGAACTACACTTCCCAATATGCCAAAGCAGCCAAATTGTTGCAGGGTATGCTGGTATGCGTAGTTCCACAGCAGCTAGCAGGCCACATGTGGCCTACCCCTGTAGCTAGCTAGTGCTAGATAGTTAAACCATTGCTAGTGCTCCTCTAAGTGTGGGCACTTTATTAATTCATGGAACAGGTCTCTGCTGTGTGTAGTAGCGTGAATAGGCTTCAATGAATTTGTGACATAGTGTGCGGCATAATATGAATTTGGGACATAGTGTGTGGCATAATATGAATTTAGGGCATAATGTGTGGCATAATATGAATTTAGGGCATAGTGTGTGGCATAATATAAATTTGGGGCATAGTGTGTGGCATAATATAAATTTGGGGCATAGTGTGTGGCATAATATGAATTGGTGTAGGTATGCTGGCATGTGAGGAGGTTGAGGGGCATTGATGGGGCATGTTGCAGTGGTCTATACAAGTTTACATATATTTTGTTAGTGGTATGGAAAATGGTATGGCTCCTGAACTTTTAAGCTGGCTCCTAGATTTTTCAAAAAATTGTCGAGCTCTGGCATAATGTGTACCTGGCACAGTAAAATGTGGCATAGGGCCTGATTTGATGAGTGGCATGTATAAGTGCACACAGCAGCATCTATTGGTGGTCACGCATCTGTGACTTTATGCAAACGCACACACTTTTAGTGCCGAGACACACAGTAATAACGATTGGTGGCTCCTTATACGCCACCATTGTTCACACCATCCAAACTCGCTCCAGCCCTATGGCATCTGCAGTGTCTCTGTCTACCCATGGCCTCCTATGCCTGACATGCCCACAACACTACCATAACGCCCACTCAACGGACCATGTCTGCGTGTATTTTTAGCCACCACCCAGTCACCTCCCAGGAGCGCCCATCACTTTTCCACTACATTTCTGCTACCATACGTCTCTTTCACAAAAGCACCTTTGTGTATACACTCTGTGTAACTCATGCGCCTTTGTGTATACACTCTGTATAACTCATGTGCATTTGTGTATACACTCTGTGTAACTCATGCGCCTTTGTGTATACACTCTGTATATCGCATGCGCCATACTGGTTTTTAGGAATTATAGGGCATGCATAGTTGCAAGAAATTACCTAATTAAGTCACCAGCGCATTGCGCGCGGCCCTAAATAATGTTCAAAATGTGATTGCTGTATGTATATATAGATAGAAAGATATATGCTTGTGTGTTTGCATGTTTGGAATGTGTATGTATATATATATATATATATATATATACACATACATACATACATAGTCAGTCAGGTCCATAAATATTGGGACATTGACAGAATTTTCAGGTTTTGGCCTCTATTCACCACCACAATGGTTTTGAAATGAAACGAACAAGATGTGCTTTAACTGCAGACTTTCAGATTTAATTTGAGGGTAATTACATCCAAATCAGGTGAACGGTGTAGGAATTACAACGGTTTCTATATGTGCCTCCCACTTTTTAAGGGGCCAAAAGTAATGGCACTATCAACTCAAAAGCTATTTCATGGACAGGTGTGGGCTATTCCCTTGTTATTTCATTATCAATTAAGCAGGTAAAAGGTCTGGAGTTGATTCTAGGTGTGACATTTGCATTTGGAATTAGTTGCTGTCAACTCTCAATATGAGATCCAAAGAGCTGTCACTATCAGTGAAGCAAGCCATCATTAGGCTGAAAAATGAAAACAAACCCATCAGAGAGATTGCAAAAACATTAGGTGTGGCCAAATCAACTGTTTGGAACATTCTTAAAAAGAAAGAACGCACCGGAAAGCTCAGCAACACCAAAAGACCCGGAAGACCACGGAAAACAACTGTGGTGAATGATAAAAGAATTATTTCCCTGGTGAAGAAAAACAGTTGGCCAAATCAAGAACACTCTCCAGGAGGTAGATGTATATGTGTCAAAGTCAACAATCAAGAGAAGACTTCACAAGAGTGAATATAGAGGGTTCACCACAAGATGCAAACCATTGGTGAGCCACAAAAACAGGAAGACCAGATTAGAGTTTGCTAAAAAAAGCCATTACAGTTCTGGAACAACATCCTATTGACAGATGAGACAAAGATCAACTTGTACCAGAGTGATGGGAAGAGAAGAGAAGGAAAGGAACTGCTCATGATCCAAAACATACCACCTCATCAGTGAAGCATGGTGGTGGTAGTGTCATGGCGTGAGCATGTATGGCTGCCAATGGAACTGGTTCCCTTGTATTTATTGATGATGTGACTGCTGACAAAAGCAGCAGAATTAATTCTGAAGTGTTTCGGGCAATATTATATGCTCATATTCAGTCAAATGCTTCAGAACTCATTGGACGGCGCTTCACAGTGCAGATGGACAATGACCCGAAGCATACTGCAAAAGCAACCAAAGAGTTTTTTAAGGCTAAAAAGTGGAATGTTATGCAATGGCCAATCCCCTGACCTGAATCCGATTGAGCATGCATTTCACTTGATGAAGACAAAACTGAAGGGAAAATGCCCCAAGAACAAGCAGGAACTGAAGACATTTGCAGTAGAGGCCTGGCAGAGCATCACCAGGGATGAAACCCAGCATCTGGTGATGTCTATGCATTCCAGACTTCAGGCTGTAATTGCCTGCAAAGGATTTGCAACAAAGTATTAAAAAGTGAAAGTTAGATTTAGGATTGTTTAGTTTGTCCCATTACTTTTGGCCCCTTAAAAAGTGTGAGGCACATATAGAAACCGTTGTAATTCCTACACCGTTCACCTGATTTGGATGTAATTACCCTCGAATTAAATCTGAAAGTCTGCAGTTAAATCACATCTTGTTTGTTTCATTTCAAAGCCATTGTGGTGGTGAATAGAGGCCAAAATATGAAAATTCTGTCAATGTCCCAATATTTATGGACCTGACATTATATTTTATATATATATATATATATATATATATATATATATATACACACACACACACACACACACATGTCCTGTCACCTCATATATATGTCATATACACCTAATATATCCTATACATGTCCTGTCACCTCATGTCATATACAACTCCTAATATATCCTATACATGTCCTGTCACCTCATATATATGTCATATACACCCCCTAATATATCCTATGCATGTCCTGTCACCTCATATATATGTCATATACAACTAATAAATCCTGTACATGTCCTGTCACCTCATATATATGTCATATACACCTCCAAATATATCCTATGCATGTCCTGTCACCTCATATATATGTCATATACACCTCCAAATATATCCTATGCATGTCCTGTCACCTCATATATATGTCATATACACCTCCTAATAAATCCAATACATGTCCTGTCACCTCATATATATGTCATATACAGTGAAGTGGGCAGAATGGGGAGAATCCCCCCGCCCTTGTAGGGGGCGGGGCTTATTAATGTGATTCTCCAAAAATCACATCAATTAGCCCCACCCCTTATTTAAATTTGCACAAATCGTGGCAATTTACCATGAGAAGGGGTGGGGCTTAATGAAGTGGACAGTCAGGCCCCACCCCCGTCACAACCCACCTGCTTCTCCTCGCCGGGCTTCTTTTAAAAAAATCAGTTTTGTAGCCTCAGCCTTGCTGTATAAGATCAGCCAACAGCCTATTGCACAAATCCTATGGGTGCACCACCAACATTAGAGTCATCCAGAATTTCTTGTTAAGATGTATGATAGATCATTACGATGTTTTTTTCATTTCTGACCTAATCTAATTGTATTAGGCATTATTCACGACCATTTCTCTCACCACTAGTGTGGACTCCTCTGTTTATTCTAAAGTATGCACATATCCCATTAAGGCTTCATTAGACATGAGCTGACATTTCACAAAACCTGCTGAGTTTCTGCCACTCAAACTCAAAAAAGCAATTAAATTGTAATCATTAAGGTTGATGTCTTAATGGACGTGTTCTTTGCGCAATACAGATATGGTATGCCATCACACCCTGTGGTTAACTGCAGATTCAGCACTCTCACAGAGTGAGATTGCTGTCACTCACAAAATGTGGGGCTGCTAACTAACAAGAATTGTGTGCTCACTGGAATACAAGCATGCAGTCTATGCAACTGAGGTCTGAGCAGTTATGTGGCACCCACATCCCACTCAGTGCCCACAATCTTCCCATTGGATCACCAAAACAATCTCACTGGGTTCCAACATCCTTCTCACTCCATACATGCATCCTATTCAGAATACACATTCAGCTCCCTAGTTGCTAAAACTATCATACTCTGTCTACGCATGTACACTTCTTCCCATATATACCTCCATGCTGCTACAGTATATCTTCCCCAATCCCTACTTTGCAGATCACTCTGCAGACTAGATAAACACTCCGATGTGCACCCTGTACACATGAGCAATTTATGGATCAGTCTGTACTTTCTTAAAGGGGGCTTTGAGGTTGAGCACCACAATTATTAAGCAGGACATAATATCCAACCTCCCGATGTGACAGTTTCATTTTAATCTGTTTATCGACTAACACACCTATGCGATTGCCGTGTCTATCGGCTGATATTGGGTGATCAGCCCAATAATTGCATAGGTGTGTACTCAGCTTTACTGAACAAAGATGAAAGTGAAATTCATCATACCAATGGTATTTGTACACTACATTGTGTAAGCATATATTTAGGCCAGCTATTTTAGAATTAAAGGATTTTCTATATTTCTATGAAGTTTTAAAAATATTGGGGTCCTCTCTCTAGGATCACCTTCCTTTCAGGGGCTCTGTTGAAACTGGAGACAGGGATCAATTTGTTAGTAATCCGCAGCAGTGCATTACTGAATGTGATCCAGGCCGCAATGTTTATAGCTGGGACCACCTGCACCAGAGGTGGCAAGGATGATCATGTCATGTCATACTTCAGAGGTGGCACAGGAATCTGCTGCAACCTGCTGCCCTGATTACGTCAGAGCCACCAAAATTACAGATGAAGCTCCTCGAAGCAAAGGGACTCGGACAACACAGGCCACACTAAAAAAACAAAAATATTCATAGAGAAAGGGGAAATTTTGCCTTTAAATCTGGAGTTTCTGTCAACCACAGATGTCTTCATCAACTATATATCACAGATAGAGGGCATCATCTAAACCATGGATGGGGAACCTCAGGCCCGGGGTGTGTATAAGGCCCATGGAATCATTTGGTCTGACCCTGGAGCCAGAATCTATGCAGCAGTGCTACCTGGAGTGTCCTTAGGACGTATCAGATGGTCACACTGCTGCCCTTACAGCTCCCCGTAGCATCCTCAGGATGCTCCAAGCTTTGCTGTAATCACCAGTGATTGTGGTACCGCCCCATGTAACATCACACGGAGGGGTGTGGCCTGCACCAGGCCCACAAATAATGTTATATATATATATATATATCAAAACGGCCCTCGGCAGAGAAAAGGTTCCCCACCCTTGATCTAAACCTTTGCTACATCATACTGATTGGCACCAACATAAAATGTCCACCTACTGTAAGGCAGACTAAATATATATAATCATCGATATACTTATAAAGAAAGAATCATATATATGACGCTGGTAATAACTCACTATGGCTTATGTATTCAGCAGAGTTACTGGGGTGTTCTTGTACTGTATGTGAGAAGACCTCATTTAAAGAAACATGTGAAGCAGAACCAGCACATGGTATCAGTAGCTTAGCAGGAAATTAATTGCTACTTGCCCATGACGTTAAGGGCAGGAGAGTTTTGTATCACAACAGTTTCTGCTTGTAATTCTTCCAATTCCGCTTTCGTCACTGCTGGTGCTGGGGTCATTAATCAGCCCGACCCAGTATTTGGGCGGTGTTCAATTGTTACGCCCCTGTACTCACCCAATAGGAGCTATTCAATTGTTTCTCCTGTTGGGCGCGATCAGCTGCCAGCGCATAATTTCAGCTCGCAGCCCCAGAGGGGTGTGAGCTAAAATGGGCGAAAAGTGACACGTTTGGGCGCCCAAACATCTCTTTTCGCGGTCGCGCCCAGCTCTTTGGTCGGGGGTAACTGCTTTACGCAGCTAAACCCGACCACTTTGAGCACGATCAGCGCAAAAAACTGCAACAATTGAATAGCGCCCCACGATCTCCTGTCACTTTAGGCGGGAGGTCGGGCGCGCTAAAACAAATGAATACCGCCCGAGATAATGCATTTTTATGCTCTTTTGCATTATTTTATTGCCTTTGTTTGCTTCACTCAATTTGCATATATGTTTGTGTTCTTCTTTTTTAGAGTACAATGCTGTTTCTAAACATGCTATAAACAGAAATTATTATACATCCGCACAGACAAATTTTGGAATCATTATTCCTCATGGACTAATTATTCCTGTATAACAAATTGTTACAGTGATGATCCGCTAGAGATCCTGTAAGTCATTAATTAAAATATAGCTTTAATTATTACAATACTCATACAGCAAGCAAAATATAAAGTGCGAAAAGAGAAAATCAAGCAAAAATTTATATTAACAATCGGATACAGTAGCTGCTAGCTCCATATTATGTCTGTATTTATCATATATTAGATAATATTTCTATCATTTCCACACACTGGGATTAATTCAGAGGAGCACGCTAATGCGTCTTTTACTGTAGCGCAACTGCATCTTAATGCTAATGCTGCAGCCAATGATATTCCTGCAGAGATGACCACCAGCTGCTGCGCTAATCTGCCGCTGTGCATATTAACATGCACCATCGAACACTGCACTAGCCCTATGGTGGCGTAGATAATCCATCTGAACATGCCTGCCTCTATCAGTGCAACTGCGTCTTTAGATGCAGTTGCTGAACGCCTTTCCTATAAGGAACGCCCACTGAAGTGCCCACTTCTTGCATCCAATTTTGTTTTGTAGCTTAAGCCGCATACACACCACTCGATGTAGTGTGTATGCGGCTTAAGCATACACACTTGCCGATGCCGACCAGCAACGGATGATAGCGGGGGGTGGCGGGTCATCGCTCATGATAACACCACTGAAGCGTATTAGCCCTAGTATATGGGTAACATTCATATATTGTCAGGTGGTTGGTGAAAATATTATAAGAGAGCGTAAACACTCATATTACAAGCACTCATAATACACATAATGTTGCTTGATGCATATTATTCATCAATATAGCCCAACGACCCCATTGCTCACAGCCCATTAGATGAATGTCTTAAGGGTCTAATTGACACAGTTGTGGATCTTATCACTGTAAAATAAACATTTTTATTAACTAAACTTGGTTGAGAGAAAATCAGCTATTACAACTTCAGGGAGCTCGCTGACACTGTGACCCATCCTGTCCTGACACGCGTTTCGCTATGCGCTTACTCTCTAAACAGCACAGGGCTGTTTTATTGGTATACAGTCAGGATGCCAGCGGTCTAAATGTCGACCGCTGGCATCCCGACTGTCTAATCCTGGCAAGGTGAAGAAAAAGAGGAAGTATGCAGCGCTAATAGATACACAAATTGAATAAAAAACAATTAAAAACAATAATAGAAAAAACAATAACTGGTACACAGTATTGATGCACAAATAAATGTGGATACACTAAAAGGATGATTGGAAAGTTAAGTGAACATAAAACAAATAATCACGCATGATATTGACCCTGTAGGCACTAATTGCTGCAGCAATATTAGGACATAAAGATGGAAGACAATGTCTTTCAGGCAAAAATGGAGTATAATTGTATGTCCAATAGTGGGGAAATGATTACCAGCTTAAGTCCAGATGAAATGAGGATCCTGTAATTAGCGAGGGCGTCACAGCCGGCGAACATCCAACGCAAGGAAATACCTCTGGGAGATCAGTGCTGGAAAAAGATGTGTCCCAACTCCAAAGCAGGCTCCAGTATATGTCCTTAGAATAGTCCCAATGATAAGTGCCTAGATCAGGGGAGGCCACCAATGCGTTTCGCTACCATTAGGTAGCTTTTTCAAGGTCAGCAGATGTACTAGGCTCTGGGAAGTGATAAATTGGAGAGTGATAAACTGCCAAAAAATCTGCTCCTGTCGTTTTTAAAAACAGCGTGTAACATGACAGGAACTGAGTGGCTGGTAGTTTATCACTCTCCAATTTATCACTTTCCGGAGCTTAGTACATCTCCCCCTAAAAGAGTGAACTTATATATATATATATACACACACATATATATATATAGAATTGCAGGAGAAAAACAGCATAATACCATAAATCAGTAAATACTGTATGTTTTCATAATTGCCAAGCCAATTGTATATAGGAAGTATATGACCCTTATAGTTAGCCATGTTGGTACAGGTTACAAATCACACTTACAGTATCAATTTTATAGTGTAAGTGACGATTAAGGGAGATGGTACAGCTCCTACTGCTCCCTAACAGACTTAAATGAATGACAGCATGACAGTATTTCAGTCCTCACAGGGGTATTACCCCCATGCAATACACATTCCAATTGCAGCAACAGTGTTAGTATCATGCCGTTCACAAATCAGACTTTTCTAAATCAATTTATGATATAGGCGACGATTGAAAGAGAAAGAACACTCTGGTAGGTTTAGAATAGTAAACAGAAAGAGAATTGCTGCTGAGGCTGATGGGTTCTATGTAACAGTTTAAATAAATTACAGTGTTGTAGTCCCCACAGGAGCCTTACTGCTCCCTCCAATATAGAATCCTATCCTGTGGAAAAGGTTCTGTTTCACAATATAATTTGCTGTAATTACACAGTATATTGCAGAATTAGTGCACATACACACAGTCATCACCATGTTAGATTAATTGTCTCTACTGATCGAAGTCTACACTACGGTTGTCTAACAAGTTGGTAAACAGACAGTCTTGTCACAATCCATTTCCACGTGGGTGCCCCCAGCATCCCATCTGCGTTATTTGCACCCCTAACATTTGCAATGAATTAGATTTGCTTTGAACGTGTCTCCTGGGCTGGTCCCATATTTAATGCCTTGGGCTGTAGCTAAGCAGTTGTGTTGACCACATGATTCGCAGTGTCTGAATGCAGTACTGCTTTTCTGTTTAAAAATATAATTGCTTTTAGATAAAATGTGTAGGCACTACTATAAAACGGCAATCTGCAATAAACAGGAATAAAAAAATTACACAAGAACAGAATGAATAGTACGTGTTTTATATTTCTCACATATTACAATTTATTTGCAGGTGCGAGCAAAAGCTCACCTTATGCTGAAGCATTAAAGTTCCTTTTGCTGGTGGCAGCTATCAGGTTTATTTAACCATGCGTGCTGAGTTAACGTGTAAAAAAGTCACGGGCGGCGATTCTCAGATTGGCGTATCTGAGGGATCGGCCGGCATAAGGCTGCATAGCCCGTGGCTGCCATAGTCCGTGTTAGATTCAAAGTGTTAGATTATAATAAGGCTGCATAGCCTGTGGCTGCCATAGTCCGTGTTAGATTCAAAGTGTTAGTTATGAAATTGTAATTACACTTATAATCTAAGATAGAGTTACGCTGGAGTTATACTGGAGGAAAGCTGAGGGAAAACATCCTCAAAACCAGAACACTTTCTGAACAACATCAAGCAACATAGTTTTGTGAGTTACCTAATTCACCAACAGCTGCTGTATGCGTATCCAGGAAACTCCTTACCTCACTCGCTGCTTGGATATTGCAAGTACTTTCCTATCTGACTGCTGCTCTTGTTGATTGATCTTTGTTGTTCAAAACACCTCTGACTGGATCGGCTCTGTACATTGTAATTTTTGCCCTCATACTACAGAAATTCTTGTTTGTGTTGACTTTTTCCATTGCATCACATCAATCCACTTTAATCATTCTTTTAATAACTAATTCCTGCACCCACTACTCACATGCTTATCTTTATATTTCACTTTTGGAGCTGTGCTCATACATTAGCAGCACTGTGCTTTTACCTGTATTTTTGAACATTTAACAACTTTTATCCATACTGCCGCTACATAACGCAGCGTCCACTCCAGATTTCATCTTACTTATTACCTCGTCCACAGCATGGGGCACCCTTTCATCAAACACCCCCCATATTCAGTGCCCACATAATCCTCTACTTTATCAACGCCCATCCTCCCCCTCTTGTCTTCTCCACTTGCTGTTCCCCCTTTTTTCCCTCTCATAAGTCTGCTTTTCAACTCTCTGCTTCTTTCTCCTGCCTCTCCTGTTCCTCCACTCTCAACCACCTCCCTCTCTCCATGGCCTTTCTACCCCACCACTAAGCCCCACTCCCTCCTGGTTCTGCCTGTCACCTCCAGGGCTGTGAGATGCACCTACTCACAGGAGCATGGCATGGCACCCAGCATTCACTACTGTATTAGGATGGCGGGACAGTCCCATAATAGCTGCATTTTTAGAAGGATGTATGTATTTAGATGCTAAAATGCAACACACACAAATGAAAGTGCTACAACTTTATTTTGTACATCTCTCAAATAAATAACACAAACAAAACCTATTTTTTGTCAGAGATAGATGAATGAAGGACTTAACTTTGACATTATCATCTTAAACATACACAATCCGCAGCACATATCCTAACCCACTGCTCCATGCTCCTTCCTCACTATCTGCCCCATCTGTGTTGCCCCTTTCTGCCTGTCCCTCCCCTTTAGAATGTAAGCTCTCACGAGCAGGGCCCTCGTCCCTCACGTGCTTCTCCTATCACTATTTATAGTTTCATTTACTCCTAACTCCCCAATTGGCACCTAACATTTGGTTGCCGAGGCCCTGCTGCTTGTGTTATGAAGCTAAGCTATGTTTATAAACCATGTCCTAGTCCTGCATTGTTTTGTATTACTCTTAACTGTTTTTCTTGTGTGCTCATTTATGTACTGTATAAGGCGCTACGGACCTTTGTGGCGCCATACAAATAAAGGATAATAATAATAATTTAAAAATAAAAAAAATACAATTGGAAATAAAAGCTCACATCTGTTTTCTTTTGCAGGGATAGACATTTTTATTTTGTTATGATCAGGGTCCTGATGTGATGCATGGGGCTAGACACTGGCGTAACTACAGCCCCTGCAGAGGTTTGGGGGCACGGAGGCTTGTGAGGCGAGGTGACTTGGGGGCTGCAGATTCCATGCGGACTAGCCGTCTGTATTGGAATCTGCTGAAAATGGCACTCCAAAAATGGCCGCCGCCTAGGAGGAGACAGATGCTAGAGGTCCTACTGGACCTCTAGCGTCTGTTAGGCAAGCGAATAGCGCCAGGAATGCTGGCGCTGCCGGGAGAAGATGCAGAAAGCTGCATCTTCTCCCGTAAAACCTCTGGCAATGAGCATAGAACCCCTGGCAATGAGCGCGAAACCCCTGGCAATGAGTATGGAAGCCAGAGCATGAGACCCATGGCAACGAGCACGAAACCCCTGACAACAAGCATGAGACCCCTGGCAGCGGGCAGGTAATTTTAAAGTATTTAGAAGCCTTACTGTGGGGCATAAAATGGTGTCAGGGGCAAATATGTAAGTGGTACTTTGGTAAAAGGCATTACAATTTGTGGCATAATGTGTAAGGGGCATTACGGTGTGTGGCATAATGTGTAAGGGGCATTACTATAACGAGGAAAAATGACAACTACTGTAAACTGTCTATGGGGGCAAATTTTTAACTCTTGCACTGGGAGCCAAAATTGCGCATCAACGGCCGTGTATTAATTTTACCAAAAATGCCATAAGGGGGGGGGGAATCAGAAACTTTTTAGCAGGGGGAGCAAAATTTATAGTTACGCCATTGGGGCTAGAGATCCCTAGGACATTACTTTTCCTGTGTGTCTAATCATCATCTGGATGTCCCACTCCCTGACCTTCACAGCAAGTACCTGGGGATACTAGTACCCCATATTGAGGACCACCATTCTAACATATAAGTTTAAGTGCTCACAAAACTAAGACATGTCATTCCCAATGCAGTCTGGCTTAGTCAATATGCAATCCGTGTGACCTCATGTATCAAACTCCTTTTTTCCTAAAGGAGGTAGGCTTGGGGAAAGTCTGTTTGTCAGTACCTGGTCTTGTTTATTAATGTGTACAATGGTGCTATATAAATAAAATTTTATATATAAATAGTGGACCTGTCACTCCAAGGCCAAAATTTACTTTTGGTTGATTTGTCCCCAGATTTAAAGTGGCAAGAATTTAAAAAGGAAAACCGACCTGGCTTAAAAATTTTTTTTTAACTAATTGTCTTATTTATTTTGTAATAAGCTAATTATTAAAAACTAAATATTAGCAAAGTTCCTCCTTTAATTATATAGCAATGAATAGGTGCAAAGTCCAAACCTTTGAGGCTTATTTAGTAACGTGGAGATGCGAGCATATTATTTATACGGCCTATCAGTCAGGAGTAGCCACAGTTACTGGGTGTTATTCAGCACGGATCGTGGCAGCGATTACGCACGTAGTCTCACTGCGATGATATGCTAATCCATTGCGATCGCTATGCTGTTGCAACACAACATAAGGAAGCCCACCTTACCTTACACACAAACGTAATGTTTAGCAAGACTGCAAAACCATCGGTAACATTGAGTACAATCGGAGCTTCACGTACACTTGCACAGGGTCAGACCTTACCTGTTAAACCTCATGGCACGCAGTGAAAAGCCAAGCTGCGTATGTCATCGCAGGGGATAATTTATGCACGCCCCTTCAATTGCGTTCACACGCACTGGCACGCCTGCGTTTCGCCGACAACCTCCCACAAACGGCACTTCCTGTCAATCACTTTGCGATAGGCCTGTGTAGTCACTGCAATCGCAGTCCCATTCGCACTGGTTCACGCACGCGCATTTCGATGCCTATACGCAGAATGCAACAATCGGCCTATTGCGTGCATAATTGCAGTTGCGATCCTTGCTGAATCAGCCCCACTGTCCGGTCTGATGCATTGCAGGCTACACGTTTACATTAGGGATGTGCAGGCTCGGTTCTACTCGGTTCCGTTCGTTTTTTTTTCCCGAATCTTATTGGGTTTCAGCTGTCACGAATTTTGGATAGCCAAAAAGAGTCGGTAAAAAAAACCGAACGGAACCGAGTAGAACCGAGCCTGCACATCCCTAGTTTACATGCTTTTCATCCATTCAGAAGTCGTAGATCAACTGTGGAGACAGGACACCCACAATGAAACGGACCAAAGTGCAATTCCACAATGGATAATTAAACAGAGAAATATATTTTATGTGATTTCTATAACAGCTACAGCTGTTTCCAATCGATCATGATTTGATTGTACAGCATTGAATAAATCTTACCAGGCAGAGCTTCTAATCCTCAAACTAATTAGCAGAAGCAACTTTTCAATTAGCGGAAAAGTTTCTGAACTAATTTTTCACAGTAATGAGATGTTATGGGGGCATTATGCAGTTTAGCCTTGTTCAGTTCACAGCCATAAAATAGCAATGTTAGATTCTTGCCGCAAACATTTGAAAAGGGATAATAAAAAAAATTATGTATGCAAACCACAAACCTAAAGGTGTTATAGCTACTTCATTCTGCGCTCTATGGACTCGATTCAGTTCAGCGTGAACTGAATATCGCCGGGAAGGAGCTCCCGGAGCTAGTCAATTCTTCGCACTGTTGGGTTGGGGAATGCCCGTACTCCCACCCATCGCGCCTTAAACAGGGTGTTTAGTCGCGTGAATGGGCATTCTCCGACTAAACTTCCCAGAACGATGCTGTTTCCGCCACGCTAAGGGCAGAAAACGGCATTGTGCCTCTACTTTGTCGGATTTCTGCTCACATCCCAGGAGGGAAGCTAGAAGAAATCCTTACTAGGGCTTAGCAGCGCGCTGAATTGAATAGCTAAGGGAGCTCATTCGCATTGAATTGAATCAAGCCCTATGTGTTCTTGGGTTTGCCGAATTTACTTTTTTTTTCTTCCCAAAGAAGCAATTTCTCATTTCAAAGCCACGGGCAATAGCATCATTATGCATTCCAAAAAATGAATAAAATATTAAGGGGTCTATGTACTAAGCTTTGGAGGGAGATAAAGTGGACGGAGATAAAGTACCAACCAATCAGCTCTTGTCACTTTACAGGCGATGTTTCAAACAATTACAGGAGCTGATTGGTTGGTACTTTATCTCTCTCCAAGGCTCAGTACATAGACCTATATGACTAGCTTTAAGGGAGGTGAGGTTGAGAAGACAATAAGTAGTACACAGAGATCACAAGAGACATAATAAGTAATTACAACAAAGATATACAGATGATAATAGGATTTTTGGGTACTTACCGTTGAATCCTTTTCTCTGAATCAGGCTGGGGGACACTGGACCAAGGGTTGTAGGTGGGAAGGCGTGGATTTGGCACTAACACTGAAATCTATAACTCCTCCCCTCTGTAACCCCTGACTTCAGTACAACTTCAAAAGTGCCTGGTAAGGAGAAGCAATACTCAGTGACACGGTCACTCTGAAAAATAAAAATGAAATTGACGGTCAATATGACCCAAAATCATTACTCATACTCAATACCGCTGAGCGTGAGGGAGGGAACGCAGTGTCCCCCAGCCCGACTCAGAGAAAAGGATTTAACGGTAAGTACCCAAAAATCCTATTTTCTCTTTCATCTGGGCTGGGGGACACTGGTCAATGGGGTGTTCAACAGCCACCCCATGTGAGGGAACGCTCAGATTACCCGAGCAGAGAACTGTACGCCCCAAAATGGGCGTCCCCAGAGGCAAAACCATGAAACCTGTAGAACCACACAAACGTGTGGACAGAGGACCAGGTAGCTGCGTGACAAACCTGTTCAGTCGAGGCCCTGTGACGCGCCTCCCAGGACGCTACCATGGCCCTAGTGGAATGAGCCAACACCCGAGCTGGTGCCGGGCGCCCCGCCTCCGAGTAAGCCCTTGAAATCACTGAGCGGAGCCATTTTGCAATGGTCTACTTTGTGGCTGGCCAGCCCCGTTTGTGGGCGTCGTAGAGAACCAATAGAGAGTCCATCTTGCGTAAGATCGAAGTTCTATCTAAATAAATGGTAGGGCCCGGACAACATCCAACAGTGATAGATCATCCTGGTCCCCCTTGGACTCTGAAGATGAGAAAACAGAAGAAACAAATCTCCTGGTTTAAGTGGAAAAATTAAACCATTTTCGGTTGAAAAGAAGGAACCGTCCTGAGCACATCTCTATCGTCATGGAAAACAAGAAAAGGTGGTCTGCAGGACAAGGTCCCCAACTCAGAGACTCGCCGAGCCGAGGCAATGGCCAGAAGAAAAACCACTTTCCACATTATGAACCAAAGGTCCACGGATTCCAAAGTTTCAAACGGAGCCTGCTTAGGAGCCGACAGAACCAGGGGTAAATCCCATGGCACTACTGGTGGTTGAACCGGAGGCTGTATTCGCAAGACCCCCTGTAAAAAAGTCTGCGCCTCTGTAATGGGCTCTTCCGACCGCGAACCTGAGTAGAGACTGATGCCCTGCCCAAATCGGTATGTGGAGATATGCATCTCTGATGTCGATAGATGCTAGAAACTCGTTTGCCGACATACCCTGGATCACTGATCGGAGCGACTCCATGTGAAACCGATCCACCCGCAGGCTGGCATTCAAGGCTCGTAGATTCAAAATCGGCCGATAAGTGCCGTTGCGTTTCTGGACTAGGAACCAGCTGGAGTAAAACCCCTGTTCCTGTTGAGACTGTGGAACAGGAACTATAACCCTTTCTGAACAGAGGGAACTGATAGCCTGGTTTAAGGCCAGTCTCTTCTCCGGCTCCCTGGGTAATGCTGTAGCGAAGAAACATTGTGGCGGCTGCCCCCCTCGTCGATCACATAATCTCGGGAGACAATGCCCCTTACCCAGGCATCTACTCCCGAAGCTACCCACCTGACTCGGAAAAGAAGGAGACGGCCCCCTACCTTCCCTGAGATCGGATGGGCTGAGATCCTGTCAGATGCCCTAGCACCTGAATGTGCTGGAGAATCTATCCCAGAGGGCAGAACCTCTACTGGGAAAAGAGCGTACTCGGGCCTCTGACCTCTAATCGTTCCCCTTCCTTGAAAGGAAAAACAGAAGACTCGGAAACGTGGACCCTTTAGCTTCTGGGATACCACAGGCAAAAAAGTGCTCTTTCCACCTGTCGCCTGGGATATAATAGTATCAAGCTCAGAACCAAACAAGATGCCTCCACAAAAAGGCAGAGACTCTAAAGCGCGTTTAGATTCAGGGTCCGCCTTCCAGACGTGAAGCCAGAGTGCTCTGCGTGCCGCGACAGACTCTAGAGGAAATCTGCGCTCCATCTTGTGCGGCCTCACACACAGTCTGCAGCCGCACGTATCTGTTCCGGCAGTACCAGTAAGTCCTCTCTGGATGAGTCACCGGCAAGGCCTGCCACTAATTTGTCAGCCCACTTCAACATGGCTCGAGTAACCCATGCAGATGCCAATAATGGGCGAATAACCACTCCGGCGCCCATAAAAATACTCCTAAAGGCATCCCTCCAATTTTTTGTCCAGTGGATCCTTAAAGGAGGCTGCCCCTTGGACCGGCAGAGCAGTGTGCTTTGCTAAACGAGCCACAGCCGCATCCACTCTTGGAGCCAGCTCCCACTTAGTGACCTGCTCCTGTGGAAAGGGATAAAGGGCTGCAAATTTACGAGGAGTAGCATACTTTTTATCTGGGGTCTTCCAAGCTTCCTCTACCAGATCTGAAAAATCCTGAGACACTGGGAAACAAACGACCCTCTTACGCCTCCACTTAAACGGCCCTTCCGCCTTAGCTGAGGCGTCAAGGTCCAGACAGTCCAAAGACTGTCATACTGCCATAATAAGGTCCTCCACGCCCTCTTGACGCAGAGTCTGAACATTCCTCATCGGGCAGAACCTCATCTTGGAGTTCCCCCTCCTCCTTCTCTTCCCCTTGGGAAGTGACTCCAACAAGACACTGGATGGAGGAGGACGCTTATGCGTAGTTTAGACTCCTCAAAGAAGCATTACATAAAGGCAGATACTTTCTCGACCCCTACCGCTGAGCGCTCCATGGTACGGACCCAAGGAGGATCAGGACCCTGGTAACCACCCCCTGCAACAGCAGGCGGTGAGGGCAAAACAGGCGCTGGCGCTGCTTGGGCTAATTCCTCTCTACGGCGGAGCAACGTCACCAAGTCAGAGAGTGAACGGCTCATAGCCTGAGCCCAAGCCGGCTCCTCCGTAAGCGGAGTGGCTCCCCCAGCTGGCTGCGCACATGTGGGCCACAGCTGACACTCCATACACAAAGCCCCTGCATCCAGTTGTTCACACAGCAATTTTAGCCTGACACTGGGCACATGTAAGAAATATAGCCATAGTGGGGTTCTGACCCTTTGTGGACTTTGTCCATCAATAGAGTACCCCCCCCTTTTTTTTTTTTTTTTAAATATAACAAGTGGCAATGAATATGCAAACACTCCAAGCAGGCACAAGAACAGATTACAGTAATACTGAAACTACTCCACTGTATGCTGCAGAGGGAAAGGAGCTTGCTCTGTCCTCTCTCCATGCTGTTCAGGCTTGTGTCCTTTGAAATGCTGTGAGCAGACTTCCTGGGAGCCTGCATTTTGCCACTGGAGAGCGGGGGGAACCAGCAGCCATGGCTCCTCCCCCCATCATACTGAAGCGAGCCTCACTGCTCCTTCCTTCAAGTGTTACTCACCTCAGTAGGGAAAGCACTTGGACTGACCTTGCATTTACCTACAGCACCTGGTATCCCAGGTGGTTTTCCATCCAAGCAGTAATCAGGCCCAACACTGCATAGCTTCCAAGATCAGCTTGTCCAGTGTGGTGTTGCTGTAGGTCTCTCTCACATGCGGTCGGTCTGTAGTTGGCGCTCTCCCCACAGGAGCCACCGACAAGAAACCCGGCAAGATGGTGCACGCCATCATGGACCACGCTGACTGCCTGCAACTCTACCAGGTAACAGCAGCGCGCTACCCCAGGGCCCAGACGGTTTCTACAGAGACCAGAGTGTGTGGAATGGGGAAGCGCCCAGCGCCATCCCCCCTTTAAATGCGGCTCCCACGCCGCTTTACACTCCAGCCGTGTGCTGCTATAAGCAGCGCACGGTACCTATAGTAAAAAATAAACATAACATTACCAATAAAGGAAAAAGTCCCTAAGCTAAACCAGGGCTGCAGAGTAGTCCTGAAAACACGTGCCGCTCTCCACAGGCACTAAACTTACACTGAAGCCTTCACACCTACAACCCACGGTCCCAGCCCAGACGAAAGAGAAAGATAAATTACAATAAAAAAATGTGAAGTAATATTTAAACACAATGTAATATAACAGACATACCAAAGATAAATACTGTATAAGAGACCGTGTTTGGCACAACCAAAAGAATTTGATGCACTCCCCCCCAAAAAAACTTTTAGATAGACCTCAAATCGATAAAGGGAATTTTACAGCTGATAACATAATGAGAACGGGATTCGCGCTGCACAATTCTTCAGCAGTTACAACATACTGTAAATACTTTAATTTGCGGAAAACATTGCTGGGAGTTTTTCCACCAATAATACAAAAATTTAAAAAATGCAACCATTTCACACCTTTTAAGAACCTCCAGTACTAACTTGCATCTAACTGAATTGATCCTGAAAACTGAAAGTCATAGGGAGCCACTGAAAGAAATACCTTCCTTTAGAAATGAACAAGCCCACTTCCCAAAAAGGGGATTATTCCGTCAGAACATATTCTACTAAGCATTGCCACCAGCATAGGCATGTACAGATACAGATATGAGCCAGATCATTTTCAGAACTTCAAACCTGGCTGCAAGTGTAAACCAGTACTATTCCCGTGTATATAACTTGTGTATGTAATTATAGTCCTCTAATAAAAGCACTTGTTTCCAGAGGGGATTATATATTTAGAAGCAAAATTATATTGAATAAATATATTTACCTTGTATGGACTTCCAGTCATTGTGTTTTCTGGACAGTGAACAAGTCATCCAGCAAAACGCGTCACATCGGCATTACACTTTACTTTTCCACTCACCCTCTATTTGAGGTTTGGTTGAGCGATACCCTGCGCTGTCCCACACATCAAGGTGTATACTAATTTCGCAACCCCAACAGTAGAAGCAATTCCTTTATTTCATATGTGCATAGACTTTATTTCATATTTGCAGATACAGTTTTGTACTCTCATTCCCTGTTCACAGTACAGGCATACAGGGGACAGTAGAAGCTGGAGTGTTGTTTTTAATGCAGATCTATTTATGGACCTCATTTATCAACAAGTTTTATCATTCACAAGGAGAGATAAAATTAATTGTGTATGATAAATGGTGCTCCAGCCAATCAGCTCCCAACCGTCATTTTTCAAACAGATGACAGTTGGGAGCTGATTGGCTGGAGCACAAATTTATCATACGTGACATTATCACCTGTTGTGAATGATAAAACTCGTTGATAAATGAGGCCCTATGTCTGGTAATTGGCATTAACAGACTGGTTTACCTCTCTTATGTACCTTGCAAAAAAATATTCAGGAGACTGTATTTACATCACTAACAACTATGATATGATAGCAATATGTGCCTTACTTATTATTGTTTCGATACTTTTAACACTATAACTTTCACCACCTACTTTTCCTTCACAATCGCATTTCAGGTTTGTCCTCATATACTACTTAAGGTGAATTATGTCAATCATATCTTGACTGCAAAATTTTTTCTGGCTAATGGAACCTAAATTGATCCATGCTGCAGGCTACTTATTGTATATTATTAAAAGTTATGATGTAGCATTTTCCATACTACAAGGTGTGCCCCCCCCCCCTATTATCTGGAGATCTGTTCTAACCTACTGTGGTTTATGTTAGCTCATTTGCTTACAGCGTCGGGATCCTGTCTCCTGTATCCTGACCGCCGGCATTCCGAAGGCAAGTATCGTGGGTTAGGGGAGGGCTAGCTTTAGGGTTAGGCATTAAGGGGAGGGTTAGGGTTAGGCACTAAGGGGGGAGGGTTAGGTTTAGGTAGCGGGGATGGGGAGGTTAGGTTTAGGCACCAGGGAAAGAGGGTGGTTAGGTTTAGGCACCGGGGAGGGAGGGTTAGTGGTACTTACCTACGGGTGTCAGGATGCCGCTGTAGGTGTTCTGACCAGCAGCATCCCGACAGCCGGGAACCCATACCCAAGTCACAGGAAAACACAGGTCTAAGATGGGATAAAACAGGATTTGCTGCTGTGTTCTGCAAAACCCTGGTGACATCTGGATAAACTAGGGACAATTATTTGCAGTTTTTGTTTATGCTTAGTTGTGAATGAGTTAATTACACCGATACACTTCTATTCATTATTGGAAATAATAAGAGAAGAGGTCTCTACTAGCATAACATTGAAAATGACTCCGAACCAACATGAATGTAATATCCATTGGAGGAACTTGAGACAAGCTGGAGTTGAATGTTCCAGACAAACGTTTGCAATATAAGATGCTCTTGTCTTCTTTCCAATATTACAAGTGTTTTGTTATTGGGATAGGAAGCGTGAGATGTACTGTTAATATGCTTTCAGAAGGATAAGAACTGCTGCTTGTTAGGAGCTGCTTGAGTAGGATGCCATCTTAACGAATGTGTTTGAAGTCTCATAATGTATATATGTATATATATACACACACACACACACACACACACAAATAATGAAATGTCCCGACTGACTGTCTCATTGTGGCTGCAGCACGGTTCATATGCAAAGACCAACTGTCATCCCAAGTGCTGCCAAATATCACTGGCAGTTGGTGTGGCTCCCCTATTTGAATAGTGAGGGAAGGGAAGGGAATGTGTTACTACAGAGGTAAGAAGGGAATGTGTTACTCTACAGGTGAGAGAGGAGAATGCGTTACTACACAGGTATGGGAGGAGAATGTCAAATGTGTTACTACAGGGTTGAGCAGGGGTAATGTGTTACGCCATAGTTGAGTTAAGAGATTAAGTTACTACAGGTGTAAGTGCGGGAAATGTGTTACTATCGCCATCTGTACTGGTAGGATTCCAGACTGTCATATGAATGGAATTACATTTTCTTTGTGTAAGGTCCCTCAAGTTAGTTTCCCTGAGGTCCCCCTAAACTTTAAATCAGGCCGGGTCCACTTAATGGTGATAAAGCGTAATCAATATGCAAGCTACTATATTTTATAAAAAAATCATAGATATTATACGAGTTATTCAAGCCAGTTCCATGAAAAGACACTAAATGGATTGGGTTAGCGCAGTACGGCTTTCCTGCCTCTGGCAAAACACACCAACAATATATTGGCAGGGTAGAATATTCCCTTAATGTAGCCGACTAGGTTACTGAAAGGTGGATTAATACAGAAACGTATCACAGCAACCAGCTTTGTTCTGTTTCATAGAAAATATTTATTTGATCTCAAATCAACCCATCTCTAAAACGCAATTTAAAGTCAACCACCTCCAATTATGCACAAAACATAGTGTCATAAATGACTATATAACAAATAGTAGTACAAAGTGTCAGCGATACGGAATGTGGAGACCGATGTGCATCAATTTATGTCAACGTTGCATACACTAAATGAGATCTGCAGCACTGATTCTTAGCTGATAAAAAATATGTACACATGCGATGGACAATGAGACTGACAGCAGCCTGTCAGTGATCAGAGATGCCTCTGGCCCAGAGCGCAGTGAGGCTGTTGCTAGAACATCTGGAGAGAACACTCGGTGGGTGAAATGTCTGATCTTACAGCCGGGGGGCTCAGAGCTCATTGTGAGACAGTCCATCTTTGGATACGCGGCTCGTTAAGTCTTGGAGATGTTTCTTCACCTAAATGAAAGAAGAAATATAACATATGTATAAAGTGTTATTTTTACTTTACTTCATAATCTAGAGGACACTTCAAAGCCAGGCAGGGAACTGTGCATTAGAGCCCATTTTATGAATATCTCATGTCTCTGAAATGGTCAAAATGACAGGTTTCCTAAAGTGTGTGCAGGAGAGGTCAGAGGGGGGGGGGGGGGGAAGTG